>LSSL01007665.1:0-12597 GCA_001953115.1 Smittium mucronatum | reverse complement strand
GTCATCAAAATAGAATATCTAAAGATTCTGATGCTTATTCTGGGATTATATTGTTATATCTGGGTCCTTAATCTCAAATGCTGAACCCAATGTTAAAAGCATGGAGTGTAATTAAATCAGAGATAAAAAAGAAAAATATTCGATTATATAGAAATTTTTTATGCTGGTGACCCCGAAAATATATTTACAAAAACAGAAAGGAAAAAAAAATCATAAATAGTAAAATCAACCTATATTAGATGTTTTGACTAGAAATATGAGTAGAAGATTTATTTCGCGTGTAAATAACTTTTTTTCGGACAAATTATAGCTCATTGACACGAATTTTTCGTCTTAACTTTTCGATTCATTAGATAATACACATTTTTATAGCTTTTGATAATTAGTATTTACTTATTTTTAATTTTTTAATTACTTTTGATTAAATTTAAAACAATTTTTTCCAATAATTATAACTCTTTTTTATTTTTTTAACTTCTAAGAATTAGCTTTTAAATTTAAATAATTTCTACTCGGATGCACTAATTTAAAATCAAATTTACCTTTTTTGAAATTAATTTTACTTTTTTGGAATTTTCCTTAAAAAAGTTTTATAATTCATAGATACCTAGAATTTATAAGAATATTAGAATGAATTAAAATTACCGGGCACTTTCTTTTAGAATTACAAAAATATAATATGCATGAAAGATGTGCGATTAAACTACAATATATTTTTATCCAGCTAGAAAGATACAACTAAGTTTTCCCGAATATTTTTGTAGTTCAAGCGCTGGTTAAATGGGACATATATGGATCAAGATCCTGGATTTAATTATAATTTAAAATTTTAATACACACACGGCATCATTTGGTAGATTTAGAAGTATGATAGAAGAAGAAATTACAGTGAATATTGTACAAAAATAAATATAAAAAAATGTGATTAAATTATGTTATAATGTGTTGCCACAGAAAAATATGAACTAATAAAGTTTTATTCGTAATTTCACCTCGTAAATCGTCTTTAAACCCATAAATTTAATTTAATTTGATTTTTTATTACAAGTTTGTTATACTAAATAAATAAAAAAATTAAAATTAAAAAATAACGAGAAAACTTTATAACTATAAATATAAATATATGTTCTTTTGATATTTTATTTTAAAACAACATAATTTATAAAAAGAAATAAAAAGTAGCTTTTCCTTTATTTCGGGGTTAAGTTTTTGGGTATAATATTTGAAGCTCATCAAATATTTTTTACTCTATGAGGGGCTATAATATTGGTGTTTTGCTTATTAGGGGCATAGATATTTGTTTTTTTTTAAAAAAAAAGCTTGATCTATATCTTATATTTTCGTAAATGAAGCTGATTTTTCGATTATATGATAAAAATTTCTTATTATATTTTGAAATTGTTAAGATTTCTTAAATTCATACTTAATTTGCTAAAAAAACACCAATTTTTCTAAGCACATACAATTTGATGTTTCAAAAATAATAATATTTACCAAGAAAATTACTAAAAATACCGTAATTTCTCATTTTTAATTTTGATTCCCAAAAAAAAACATTAAAAACAACGTATAAAATACACTATTGACTCAAAATAATAAAATATTAATAATAATAAACATTATATCATTCTAGAAAAAAATCTAAAACATTACAGCAAAAGATAAATTTTCCAAGAAAATGAGTATTATATTAGTTATGTATCAAAAAATTGATTTTCTATGTAATATATAATTTTTGAGAAATCTTGAATCAATTGATAATTAATAAGATTAAATCGCTCGAAAATCGAATTTTAGATTACAATTCTACATATTTTAGACCATACGATCAAAATATGAAGAGTAAAATATCAAAGAGTCTAAAGAATTACAAAAAGGATATATATTACTTGGAGAAATCGATTTTTTTTTTCTCTAATGATATTCGAATAAATAAAAGTTACCGCGGAGAAATTTTATAATTATAACAACAATAAATCAATTAAATAAATAAATAAATATAAACCTCTTCTAATAAAAAATATATCTAAAAATATATAGCTAAAAAGTAGTTAGGATTTTCTTCTTCTGAATAGTTTTAAAAAAAAAAAATTATAAAAAAAGACTCATTGAAATGAAAAAATTGTAGGACAGATAGCAAAAATGGTCAAAATAAATCTATTAATTCCATTACAGCAAATAAAAGCATAAATCACAAGTAATAAGAAACAATCAGGGCATTAATTAGTCGTAAATTTTTTTCCTTTTACTACTGCTATATCAATTTTTTAAGTATATTTAAGTTTCTAAATACGTCATGGTGCTTAAAATTGCTCCAAATTCAACCTTTAAATATCTTTTTAAATATAAATAAATGCATTTTAGTTCATAACTCAGTTTTTATTAATGTATAGCTAAGAAAATTTAAAATAATGATTTCAAGAATTATAAATTTTGAAAAAGTAGAATTTTGAATTTTGAAAGCAGTTTTTCAACAATTTATAGTACTTTCTATCCAACAGATTTTTTTGGAAATTTAAAAAAATAGTCGAATTTTCAAAATATTATAAAAATTAGTCAAATAAATTAGTCGGACGTAGGATTTAACGAATAATCTAAAATCGAGATTTGATTGATAAAATTAAGAATGATCTTAGGATAAAAATACGCTTCTCATTTTAATCTTTATTATTAGTTGGACCAGGCGATATCTGAGATAAATAGTCAACTTTTTCCAATTTTTTTTTGAATTTTTGATAAAAAATATTTGAATTTTATCCGATATTTTTAATTCTTTAGAGATATATATTTAAAATATTTTTTTAATAGGGTTTCTTTGTAATAGCCACATAGTTGACGTTAATTTTTTTCCTGGTTATTTCATCTTTTACTAAAAAAATTCAAAAAATGATTCTACTAATGGATATTTTAATGCTTAAACATGTGAAATATTTTTTTCGAATATAATATAAATAAATTAATATAAATTTTATGTGTATCTAACGTGCTCGCTTATACCGCGATTATGTTAATTTTACTCGGTTTAATTTTAAATTTTGACTCTTTTTTAAATATATATATAAGTTTAGATATAAAATTTACCTGTATGTTAATATTTAATCATTAAAAAATTCTGGAGTTTGATTTTTTTATTATAAGATATGCAGCTTTAAAAAAATTCAAATTTAAATTTTTGAAATGTTAATTTTTTTTTGTTTTTTGATGAATATTAAGAGAAAGTGATTTTCCGAAAAATAATTTCAGATAATTTTCGCCTTTTGCATTATTATTTCGTATATTTTAAAATGATTATAATATTGATGTTTTTAACAGTTAATCGAGTAACTGAATTAAAATTGTAAGAAATTTAAACAGGTTGCGTATATTAAGTACCAATTTTTACCTTTGAGATGAAAATACGACCTTTTAAATAAAATTTATGGTCAAATGAAAGTTTTGTTTGTGATTTTATTTAAATATTATAAATTAATAAAATCAAGTTTTAGTTGATTAAATATATAAAAATGGATGGTGTGGTAGCATGAGATTGAACTTAGATACATTCTGTATGTAAATATTATTGAAATTCAGCAATTCAGGTAAATTTTTTATCTGCTCCTGAGCCATTTAAAAACTTATAAAAAGAGAAAAAATCATTCTATTTTCTAATTAAAGCCATAAGCTCTATTTATGAATGACTTTTTTTTGATTTTTATCCAAATCAAGCGTATATTCTAGAAATATGTCTATATTTTTTAAATAGCAAACAGACTTCAAACATTTTTTATCAAAAATTCAAAAAAAAATTATGAAAAAAAGCGACTATTTATCTCATATTTGGCTTGGTCCAATTAATGACAAAGTTAAAATCGAAACGCGTATTTTTATCCTAAGATCATTCTTAATTTTATCAATCAAAGCTCTGTTTTTTATTATTCACTAAATCCTACATCAGCTTAATTTATTTTGAATAGTTATATAAAATTTTGAAAAATTGGTTATTTCGTAAACACTTTCAAAATATTGACTATTTTTTCAATTATCCCTAAAAGATTTTAGGATAGCTAAAATAAAAGTAGGTCCGAGATTTTTTTTTGAACTAACTAAGATTGTAATGGGAATTGATTAAAATGAAAAATATCATAAATCTGATCGTGGTAGTATAACCAGTTTTTAATTAACCAAATTTTCTGTTTTTTAAAAAATGTGCGTAAATAGAAATTTATGTTGTAAGATACGATAAATTTACTTTTTTAGGTATTTTTACAATACTGAATTTGGAAAATTATAAATTTAACATTTAATAAAAAAAAATAGTATTTTGAGAATATTAAAGAGTTTTTGCGTCGTTTTTCACTTATTATCATTTTTTAAATGATAATAAAAGAAGAAAAAATAATAAGGTCAATTGATGAATAATAAATGTAATGTGGAAAAATCCGCAAATCCTGGAAAAAATTATCACATTTCATTTTTAACAGTAATATTCATCAGAGAATTCATTTTTAATCCTTAAAAAAAGAGTAATATGTATCAGTCGATTTATATATATATATATATATATATATATATTACTTTTAAAAATTAAATTCAAAATAACCATAGAAAATAAAGTGTAATTTTTTAATTTAATTTATATTTTATATAAAAACTTTAAAGCATCAAACTTTTTTATAAATTTCCACTCAACTATCTAGTTTTTTACTCAATTTTTAATAATTATTGATATCAACTATATTTATAAATAATCTGATAAAATTTATTACCAAAAAATTTATTAACAAAAAATTTATCAGAATTATTAATTGAACTTTAGAAACCTTTGATTCAGACAAAAGCGTGTCTCTCAAAAAAACAGATGCATAATAATAATAATAATAATATGAAAGTGGAGCTAAAATGAAAAAATTGGGGTACCGCTATTTAGAATTAATATAGAAGTAAACCTCAAATAAATACACGCCAATATTAACTACCAAAGATATTTAAAAACTTTATAATGGCATTAAAAAACTATTTGAAATGAAAAATAGCTTACAGTAAGAGAAATTAGGCTTATATAGAAAAAATTCTCGTAAATCTTATATTTAAACTTGATACATAGATTTAGTGGGAACTAGCTTTTTTGAACTAAACGAAATGTTTAAAAAAATAAAAATTTACTCTAATTTCTGCCGGGATTTAATAATGATTGAGTTAATTGTTAAAGGTCGTATAAAAGTATCAATTAGAGCAAAATATTTCAAAGAAAGATTTAAAGGAGCTGATAATATCACTTAGATTACGCTTACAGGTTTAAACACATGTGTCATACAGTACTTATTTTAATAATTAGTGATAATTATAGAAATTTTTTCCCGTTTTCTCTGGTATTAATAAATTATGAAATCGAAAAGTAATTTACGCTTACCTTATAAAAAATGAACTATCTTTTTAAAAAAATTGTGAAAAAATAATAATTGAAAATTTAGTATCAGACTCTGCGTCCAGTATAACAAGTGCAATGGGAAATTTCATTTCGCAGAGTATAAGAGTAAACTTATGGGATCATAAGAGAAGAGATATTTTAAATAAAGTTTCAATATGAAGATCTCAATTCTGAGATATAATAAAATTAAATCTTTTTAAAATACAAACATAAAAAATAGAAAGTTTTTTGAGCTTTATCTGATTCTTTTTATGAAAAAGTACCAATAATTTGAAGGAAAATAATATCAAATGGATTTTCTAAATTATGATTATTTTGAAACAAACTGAAATTTGTAAGAAGAAGTCGGAATTTTTTCACCAAGTACTAATAATTTTTTTAAGAGGTTTAAATTGACCCGCCAAAAAATCGATTTGTCTAAAATTCAATAAGAATAAAATAAATATTCATAAAATCTGTGAAGAAAGTTGAATATCTGAAGAAAGATAAACACTAAACTCTATAAAACGGTATAAAAATCCAGTGATATTTCTGGATTAATGGACATTAATATTTATTTAATCGAGGAAAAATATGTTTAAATCAAATTCTTAATTACAGATAATAAAAGAATTGATACATAACTTATTATTAGAATAAATTCTTTTAGCTAAAGATGCCTCAATAAAACATGTGAATCCTTTGAAAAAGCATCTATTTTAACAGAGAAAAATCATACGCTAAGCTTCGAAGATCTATTATGTTTAAGCGTCGATTTTTTATAGATGAGTAAATTTATACATATTTATACATATTTAGAAAAAAAAAGGAATTATTGAATAGCCGATTCGGATACGATTATTCATAAAAAAAGAGAATAAGAAGAGAATTATTTTTTCAGTCTTCGGAGTTATTAATACCTATTTTTAATGTATAAATTAAGTTCAATGTTTATTTTATAATAATTTATATTGCAGATAAATTTTTTTGTGCCTATAAAACATTTATAACCTAGAAATTATATTAAACACAGTTTAGATGAAATAATTGGCTATTTACTGATAGTGAATTATTGATACATTAGATTTTTTAATATTTAAATACCTAAATGATATTTTGAAGATTAGCTTTGATTATTTTTATTATATAGAATATTCATGTCTAATCGATTAATCAATTTAGCAGAAATACCTTAATTTTAATCTAATTATATAGTAAATAAATATATTTAAGTCATCTTAAATCCGATATAATTTTTCTAAACACCCTTTAATAGCTATGAGCAGATAAATTCCTTGTTTTTTGAAGAATGTTAAAAAGTTGATATGGAAATATAATAGTTCAGTGATGAATACCTATGATTATATCGTTCTTAATTTTAGTATTACAAAATTAATTCATTTGTTTTAATGATATTCTTGGATATTGAATAAATAAAAATTAGCATAGTAGAAATTCTACCTCATAAATTTCGAATTCGAAAAAAAGAATTTTTAAATCCTTTAAATATAAAACAGAAGGAATATGATGATTTTTTAGAAATATGATGGTCTTTTCTAGCCAATTTCCAATATATATATTATAATTATTTTTCATCAACACATAAAGAGAATGAGCCAGAAATCATTTTATATATTAAGTTTTTTTAGCGAATGAATATGAATATTTTTGAAAAATAAGATTGATTACATTTTTGAAATTGATCAAATATAAAGATAATTCGCAAAATATAACCAATTATTTAAATTATTTAATATTTGAGGATTTTTAAAGTAATATTTGAATTAAATTGGAAAGTAAAAATGAGTTATAGCTGATGTGCTCAAAAATATGTGTATTTTCTGTAATTTTGTCTGAAATTTGATTTAACCATATTAAATATGTTTAATTTAACTTTATATTCATTCAGTATAAACAGATAATAATAAATAGAATTACAACTAGAATAAATTTCATCAATCTTAATTTATATAATTTCTTTCTTTCTTTGTATATGTATCTTTAAAACTTATAGTTGTTGGATTTTTATGGTGGTAATAAGGTAAATATTTGACATGCGTAAATTCAAATTTTTTTCTAAAAAATAGGTAAAACTACCCTTTTATTAAGTTCATCACATAAGAATATTTAAATAATTTATAGGCGTAAAATAAGCTTGGAACTTTATTATATTTTTTTCTATTTAATTGAATACAAAAATCACAATTATCAATATTTAAGACTGAAAAAACATTCGGCATCGGTGATAAATACATCTAAAAAGCATATTTTTTCAAAAAATTAAAAAATAATAAAGGTTATATTAGTGCTTTATTTTTTCAGATTTAAATAATATATAGAAAAGCTTGACTATTGTAAAATTAAGTAATATTGATCTTGTTTTAACTAAATAGTTGTTTTAGAAACTCAAAAATAAATAAAACTATTTACAGCTCGGTAATCAACTTAATTTTTTTCTGACTAAATAATATTACAATTATTTTTACTTATATGTATGTGTTCTTCTATTTGCAGATTATTGAATTGTGTAAATTTGTTTTGACTAATTTTTCAATAATTTTGAAAGTGATATTTTTGCAAAAAGTTTCAAATTTCTGAAAATTTTGTTCTATTTCAGGGAAATATATTTAAAAAAAGCGAAGAACTAAAAATAATAAAGGCTCTGATTTTTTTGAGAAATTTTAAATTTATGCATATCACCTGCGATACAAACGAGAATTACGTTTCTGGATATTGATCTAATCAAAATCACATAAGATGTATTTATAATTCTAAAAAGAGGCTTAATTTTCTTTTTATGGCTTCTGTTTTACACTAATATTCGGAAATTAATAAAACCAAAACATCATTATTCTGCTATTTTTAAAGAGGTGACCTATTTATAATAGGAAATTTTTAACAGTATCCAAATTGGCTTTAGGCCACTAAAATTCAAAATAAATAGCTTTTTTTGTAAAATTTGAAATAAGAGATGATTAAAATGGATTTAAATCTTGGAAAATAAAATTTAATAGAGGATTTGGTATCTCGTATAAAAAATGCGTATAGTAATTTCCAGTTTCATGTTTCAAAAAAATTGAAGGGTTTATTTCAATAAAGATTCTTGCACGTTCACTGATTAAATTCAAAATTATATATATAAGAAAAAAATAATTTCCAATGAAAAATTTTATCTCTCAGTAAAATTATTGATGAGCGCAATTTTTTTGATTTTTTTTCATATTTTATGGATAAATTAAAAAAAAATAACCTAAAAAAATAATATAAATTTTTAAAGAGTAAAAATGGGGGTTTTAAGCCTCAATAAAAAATTTTATCGTGAGATTAAATTGAATTATTAAAAATGATTTCACTAAGATACGTTTTTCAGATGTATTAAAATTTCTCTATATCTCGAAAAAAACGATTGAAGAATATTAAGATCGAAATTTCGGAAATTTTATTTATAATTTAATTTCATTTATATATATGTTAAAAAAATGGACTTTTGGATTTTCAAATCTAAGTGTATGCGTATTTTTTTGAATCGTAAAAAAAGTTAGATAAATCATAATTGCACTAAATATCTTGATTAAGTAATTCAAATTTTTTTGAAATTTTTGAAAAATTAGCATATATTTTTGAAAATATATCTGCGTATATCATCCTAGATCTCTATTTATACCAGTAAAGATTTTATAATTTCATTTGAATTTTTTTATTGTTTTATTAATGAAAAAAATGACTCATATTTAGTCGATATATTTTTTTTTAGTAAGAGAAAAGCAGCAGGGAGTCCCAGATTTTTTTAGAAAAATTGATTAGGCGTATAACTAGCAATAATTCTTATGATTAATAAAATTATTTATTATTTTCCATTTTGTGAATAAACTAATGAGTAAAAATTAAACTAATTTTTTTGATAAATTAAAATGAAAATCTAATAAATTTAATTACTAAAATTAAATATAAAGGAGGGAGAGGGGTGCTTAATTTTTGAATTTAATTTTTTTAGGTGATTTTTTTACGGTGAGGCTTTATTAAGTTTTATAAAACAAAAATTAGAGGTATAGATAAAAGTATAGGCATGAGGAGGTAAAGGGGAGAGAGGGATAAATTTGGAGATATTAATTATCGCTAAATTATAAATTTCGACCTGGTTTTATTGATAATCATTAAATTAATATGGCTAAAAAGAATCCATTTTCTTGTTATTTTGAAACTAATTTTAATTTTTCTATTTCAGGTCGCAATACCATCTGTTCAAGAGACCTGCTCCGGACATTTTTGTTTCAAATATGATTATTATTCTCTTTATATGTTTATATTTCGTATAAATAAACCATACAACATGACCGTCTTTGTAAAAAAAAATTCCGTTGGCTCTAAAAAATTAATCATTACCTCATTTGTAAATTTATTAGATATCACATTTTAAATTGAATTTCGATTGATAAATTTTCTAAATTTTTCCGGAAATAATTCAATAGCCTAAATCAAAATTAAATATGTGTAACCGTTTCCATGCGTTCTTTACATGATTAAAATTCATTTTTTAGCTAAATATAACTTTTTCCCGGATTATTGGTTGTTGGCCTTTTATACCAGGGTTGTGAAATAGATGCCATATATGGTTGGATACTTTTGGCTCTAGATAAATCCAGTAAATTTTCATCAGATAAATATTGAATTTTTTTTTGTCTTTATATATATTTTTTCGCATTCAAGTTCAGCCATAATGTTTGTTTTCTATTTTATTTTCTATTAATTTGCTTTTAAATCAATTTGAAGCTGAGCTAACATCCAATAATACCCCATTGGCTATTTTTCTTCTTCCAGGTATACTAAATTGAAAATTTTATCTTAAATTGGTAGATTAACAGAAATTTTATTATTTTTCTTCTGATATCCATTTTAAATATAGGATCTGATTGGTATTCCCATATAAGATTAGTTTTTTCAAGGAATTTTCCACGGCTGTTTATTCCTTTTCATATTAAATATTTCAGATTATTTTTATTAAAAAATGACCAAATTGATTTTTTAATGTGTTATTAAGATCGATAATTTCAACTTTTTAACTTTAGTAATGGTTAATTTCATTTGGATTTAGTTTTAAAATAAAGTATTCTATTTTATTTGATCCACTTCATATTGGTGAGAATTTTTTTTAATGTTTTTTTGGATTGGTTTACTTTTATTCAGTAAAAAATAGATCTTATAAAGCGTATCTCTTCTTTTTTTTAATGAATTAATTCAATAGGAATCTATGATTCTCTTTATTGTGGCATTATTTTATAAATAATAATTATACCACTGTATAAATTTTTTTATTTAGTAATCGATATTTATTAATTTCAACACACATATTATTTATATCAAGCTCTATATTATCGGTTTTCGATTGATTTCTATTACTACTCAACGTAATTTTTTTTTTATTTTTTTTTACATTTTTCGAAAAAAAAATACCGATTAGTGCTACTTGTGTAGTATAAAATTATAGATTTTACGAAAAATTTTAACAAAATTGATTTACCTTTTATAAAAAATTATTCTGTTTTTTGAAAACCAATATTTTATATACATTTTATTTGTAAATTTTTCTAGGTTCTTTTTTACTGAAAATTCCTATAGGGAGAGGTAAATTACAAGATATTTAAAATTTTCTGTCTGATCAAGATATTTTTTGTCTAATATGCATGAAGTATATTTCCATTTTTTACAGTATGGTTTTATCTGCATTATTTTTTGCGCTTGATTATAGAGAGCGAGAGTTGAGAGTTTTATTAATTATCAGTTCGTCTTCTGTTTCTTTAATTCGAATTAGAAAATAAATATCTTAAAAAGATGTTTGAAATTGCCGTTATTATCCCCTTATATTTATTATTTAGTCTGATATATAAATATCTTATCATTAGATTATAATGTAGTAGTGAGATGCAATCCCTTGTATTAGTTTTTTTTCAATTTTTATTGGACGAATAAGGGTTAGATTTATGAGCAATCTTGTTTTTGAACCTAGATATAAATGACTATCTAAATCCGAAAAATTTTAAGTGCAAAAATAAATATATTCAATCAGCTATAGCATATTCTTTTTCTCGGTCAAGCATAACTAGATATTAATTCGTTTTTTTGGTATTTCTTTTACTATTTTCTAATAGTATATGTGATGAGTTGATAATTTCTAAAACTTTTATATTTTTAGTAGATTTGGATTGGCGATAACGAAACGATCCTATGGTTTTATTGCACTTTATTTTATGTTCCTTTGGTTGCTATAAAAAGAAACGAAATTTCTTGTCTAATTTCTTGTCTAATTTCTTGTTTTTTATTGAATAATTTCTTTTGTTTTGATTAATCTGTTTTTATTTTAGAGAAATTTATCGGCTTTGACGCCTAGTATTTTCATTTCTAATAGAAAATGATTAGAATTTCTTTGTGTTAAATGCCAAAGAGTTTTTATTTTATTATTATTATTTGCATTATCAAAGTTTATTTTTAAAATAGTAAAAATTATTGATTATTTATAAGAAAAACAAATATTTATATGTCTTTGGCAAAAAGCGTTTAATGTTTGTTTCAGAAGTACTTTTAGAGTCTTTTTATTAAACAAAGCGGCGATGAATTATATCCTTATATTTATATTTCAGATTTAAAAAGTACCTAATTTCAGGTATGTGAAAATAGCATCACAGCGACTATCGATCATTTTTCATCGCTTTTTGAAGTCTATTAGTAATAATTATATTTCATATCTTTTTATTTAAGTTTGAGAGAGCGGTTTTTCCATATTCTTTAAGGCTTAAATATTCAACTTTTTTAAATATTAGGGCTATTATCAATCCGTTATTAAAAAATTTACGTTCTTATTTACTATTAAAAGTATTTTAAAATTGACAGGATATTCACCCTATAAAATTTCTATAAAGTTTGAATGGAAATCTATTAGGGTCCTGAAATTTGATTTTGTGAAATCATCTATTATGCTTATTATTTTTTAAACCTCAGTCTCTTTAATTTTCATGTGTACTTCTGCAATATTAAGTATATTTAATTTTTTAAAATATATTTTATTTCCTAATTGATAAATTGTAGTATTTTTTGTAAAATTTTCCTATAAAAGGATTTTTTGCGATTTACTATTTGATTATGAGAGTTTCATCTTTTTCTTCGGAAATTCTTTTATTATAATAATTAATTTTCTAGATTTGAGTATTACGTAAAAA
>LSSL01007660.1:0-13964 GCA_001953115.1 Smittium mucronatum | reverse complement strand
CTCTTAACAGAGTATATTTTATCCATTTCAACACAAAGATACTCAGGTTCCAATATCAATTTTATCTTATACAAAGAAAAGTTCCCTTTCGAAAGATCGATATTTTCTGCTTAATATTTTTTTGATTCAATTTGGTGATTGTATCAAATGTGGTTTAGAACTGTAATATCGTTTTTATAAATCATAGAAATAATTTACCCTTAGGTCTCCCTCGCAACCACCAATATTTTTGTTGACGGGGTAAAATATAGTTGTGAGAAATTTCTGTAAGGCTTAGAGTAACTTACTCTCACATTTCTCGTGATATCATGGTTTTCATGTTGAAAATCCTCATCCCAGACTTTTTTAACTTTTTCACTCTAGTAAAAAAATATATAATTTAAATTAATATTTTAAATAAAAAACATTTATATTTTTCTATGTTATATCCTTTCAATAAAATCATTTTTGTAAGATCCAAACAGACTAAAAGATATTTTTATCTGAGATTGATTTTGTTTAAATAAATATTGGATTTTTTTTAAATTTTAAAACATTTAGCATTAATGGTCAACCCTTTCATCAATATTATGAATTAATATGTTTAAAAAGTCAAATTTTGTGGGATTAATACCGAATATAAACATACCAAGCCATAATATTTATAAGTAAAGTTGCATAAATATATAAAATTTTTGATTAAAAAATCTTATCTAATTTATCAAAAAATCCTTCGAGTGATCCTATTTATCTATTTGTCAATTTTGTTTTCAAAAAATAAACTAAAAAAACAAAAGAATACAATTTTTAAATATAAGAATATTATTAGTAAGATTTTTTCAAAAAAAATCAGATTATTTGACAGTAGAATCTAATTTATATGATTGGTAAAATATATCTCAGATTATCACAGGAATTATCAAAAAATTTAAATTTTTTCCAGTCTATTACTATTAAAACTTATTTGGAATAGAAATTTTTATTAATTGGCTGGAATATTGAAACACTTTCTCCATTTTTTTTCGACAGTATATCCTGAACATTTAACTATTTTTGAATCAAATAATTCATTAGACTCGATTTCAAGCTGGCAAACATTTTCTAGTTAAAAATTTATAACTCTCTCAGAATCTACATGAGCTTGAGTTTGAATCGCTAAATGTATCACATAACAGCTTTACGTGGTTTTTCAGCAGATTATCTTTTTTTTAAAAGAAAAGGTGATAAAAGATTTACTTTTCAGATTTAAAAAATAAAAAATTACATACAAAATAGATTCTTTTTTTCGATTTAAACCTATAAATTCTAAATCTAAAATCCTTTTTTTAAATTAAATTAATATTCAAAACTCATTTAAATATAAAGTGATTTACTTAATTTACATAAGAACTTAATAATGAGTAAATTTTAAAATCAAGTCCAATAAGAAATCAGTATGCATTTATCATCTGTACGCAATTAACAATTTCCTTGCAGGTTCAACAATTAGCTTTTTGTTTTAATACTTTGATATATAATGCGTTTAAATAATAATAAAAGCCCCAATGAAAAATATAATTTTTTTCCACCATCTGGTCACAACTGAAATTTTCCTTGCTGCCTCAAATATTAGTTTATTTTAATTTTTCATTAGTATATATTGTTTTAGTGAACCAATAGATTCACTGCATACATTGAATATTTTATCTGATGAAGAAAGCCTCCCATAAGTACAATTGACTTTTAGAAAATAGGAAATGGTATAATTAAGGAAGCTTAGCCATTTCGGAAAATTTAAGCTTTTCAACCAGTCTATTTACTACCTTTTATATTTTTAACTAGTATATCTGTTTACCTCTTATTATTAAAATTATCAGGTTAAACCTGATACTTAATATTGTTATATAAAATATAACTTTTCGCAATGTCAAATCCAAAATTTTCCTATAATTTTTTTCAAAATGATGAGAAATGCACCAAGTTTCCAGATACATGTGGTTTTTTATTTATATTATTGAAGACTGTTTGAGGGGCGGAGGGTCCCGAAAACGATTGGTGATAGGCAGTCCATGCCGTAATTCACTTATCGGTAGACTTTAAATATAATCAATTGATTAATAAGCAAGTAAATTTAATAATAATGTAAACGGTCAGTATCACCTCCATGGTACAATCAGCAATTTCTATAGGTGCTAAGGGTACGAAGAAATTGTTTTTAGGAAAGTGGAGTGTGGGAAAAAAAATCTCGGGGCCGAAGGACCACTCAAAAATTGGTGTATTTTTATGCTGAAAATCTTCGAGGTTTCAGAATGCGGAATTGGATTTTTATTTGGTTTAAAATAATATTTTTTAAACTTGTTAGCACTATACCAATCTGCCTGGTGTAAAAAAATTTCAATTATAATTCTATATAAAAAAGCTTTCCTAGTTGGTACTGCTCTAGTACTGATAGCATTGCTGTATGAGCCAATAGCTGACAATGAAGATTCAATTCAATTTTTATTTGCTATTTGATGCTGGCTTTGCATCGGGTTTGAATACAAAAAACATAGTATTTTTTTATTTATTAATGACATGGTATTCGGTCAATTTCATGTATAATTAGTATGTCTTAACTGGAAAATTATTTATGTCATCATCCAAAGGCGTGAGCTAAATCCCTTTTAGAGTTTTGCCCTTATTTTTTAGGCAACATAGATACATAGAGTTTCCATACTCGGATTTTCTAATTTTCGAGAGCTGGTTTCCCTAAAGCTCACATCTAGGTCATCAAGAAGTCTCTAGAGCTAAAAGAGTAACCCTATTCTTATCCAATGATCTCAGGGGTAGATTAGCATTATTGCCCTATGTATTAAAATAAATAATCAGGTATTCAATATATCATGTAGAAAATTGATGGGAAAATTTCTCTACCCTATTTTTTAACCATTTCAACAGCTTAACTATTCTTCTGTTTGAAGTAATATATTTATTGGTTGGATATAACTACTGCCAACATTCCAAAACAGCAGTGGAATGGATTAAAAAGTATTTTAGTTGTAGTTGTAGTTGTAGTTGTAGTAATGCAAGACAATTAGCTAGGATTATCGTGTCGTATTTTGCATGGTCCAGTTGGTTTATGTAAGTCCATTTTTTAAAAATATTTAGGAGTGAAGCATAATTTCGTTTTTTTTTGGTCTTATGGGGTCATTTATCAGTTGTAAGACAAAATGAGATAAGTGTTGGATATTTTCCGTAAGCAAATCGCCCACTGAGGATTATCGCCTGGTGTTATTATAAGGGGTACACTGCCAAATTCAACGAAAGAGGAAAACATGGTTGGGATGACCAGTTCGGTGTTATAATTATCATACGCAGATTTTTCATTACGAGCCGACTTATTATTGGGAGTAATTAAAGTGAGGGTTGGTTGAATTAAGCAAAGAAATTTGGACAGGGGTGGGAGAGAGAGTCCGTAACCATCTAATTCGGGTCCGAAACCTGGGAGTAATATCTTTTTAGGTTCTAATTGGCTACTGATGAGTACAGATCTATATTTAGTGGGTCCCAATTTTCGTTCACCGAGGTGAGAAAATGCGTAAGCAACCTCCATTCCAATGGCTTGTGGAAATATCTGGATAGCCATTCCCCTAGTATGTTTTCATATCCTGCTATATGGGTTATTTCCACCTTGATTTTGTTTTTCATGGTGATTTTCCACCGTTCATTTGCAAGATTTAATAGCTTGAAGCTCAATTTCGTCCTTCCGTTTATTTAAATAGCTTTTGTGATTATATTGTCTTTTTGCATCCTCACTTTGGAATTTTTTCAAAGAGGCGCATGTAGCCTCAAAGCATGTAGAAGAGTAGCTGCTTCTTTGTATTTTGAGGAATCTGTTTGTGTCTTTAGTCCCAAATTCTAGCCTGGGTCATACTGATGCTTTTTATTCAACACCCTGTTCCAGAATCATACGTAGTGGCAAATACTGATGATTTTATGTCTGCAGGTCTCAGAATCAGTGGCGATGAATTCCATTGATGAATTTGATAGTCCCACAACTTCAAATCGCTCAATGTCATTTGAGAGAGCGGGCAAGGAGCACTATACCTGAATTTGGACCCCTATAGGGTGCTGGATATATAAAACTGAAGCACCCTTGAATTAATTGGTGCCGGGCCTATTGCTGTTGCAGCTGCTTAAAACAGCACATTCAGTCCCATTGCTTACCTGATGGCTAAAGGTATATTTAAGGCTTTTCTTACTTCTCTTCGGATCTTCTTCACTCTGCCCTGGGTTGTATGTATAGATATTTTCTGAGTGTCTAGCATATCCCAAGAAATGTCTGACGGATGCTAAGAAGTGTTTCGGAATTTTCGAGGTTCGTTGTGAGCCCAAGATTCTCCATGATAATCAGAGATATTTCTGTATTCCTCTATAATTACTCCACCGATAAACTGAAGATAGCTATTTAATATATGTAAAATATAAGGTGTATTATAATGGCTCTGAGCGGCTTGATTTCCTTTTCCATTATTTTCAAAAAAAAACTCTTTTTAAGGTAGTAAGTCCAAATGGAAGGATAGAAAACTTGTATATCTTGTTTTTTTGTATGAAACGGCACATTTACAACGAATCTTTGTGCATCGGAACGCTTTTGTATGCTGATTTTACATCCAAATTCGCTATAAAATCTCCAGGTAATATAATTTCTCTCAATGAAATGATACCTTCAATTTTGAAGCTATCCTTTATAGCAAATTGGTGGTACGTGACATATCCAACATCGGGAGAATCTTCTTCTGCACTTCTTTCAAATATCTGGGAAACGAATTTAGGATCTGATTTCATATTTACTCTGATGGTTCCCAACTTCAATTAATCCTGGACCATCGAGCTAATGAAGTTTTGATAATTCTCCTGTTGATCTTATATTGTGATTAAGGTTGGGGATGGCACTGTGAAAATGAAATTTTGTACCCATTTCATAGAATTTAGGTTTCCCGCTGGAATTTGAAGTGCTTTAAACACTGATATAACCAGTTTGAGAGACGATGGGTCATCTCCAGTAATTTGAGTGATCGGATCGATGATTTCAATGGTCTAATGATCAGATCAGCGATTTTCAAATTTTTTTTTGATTTTTCCGAAAAATTTCCTTATTATACTCAGGAAGAACCCTTGCATATTTTTTCCGCTGATTTTTTGACTGAATTCTTTTCTACATTCTCGAGATTACTGATAATTTGGAAAAAAATTTGGAAGAATTTTTTTTCCCTCCTCCAATCGGTCCGCAGGTCGCCAGTGATACATCAAAAAACTTTCCTTGGTATAATAACGTGTCTCCAGCGTTTCCGATTCTTTTTGTTTTTAATTTTTCGTGATTTTTGGCGTGTTTGGGCTAGCCAGGTACTCTTGAGACATCCCCTGTAGCTAAAATTAGATATTTTAGTGATTATCAAACAGGATAGGAACGTAGAGACTCTTTCCTGCGCCACGCTGAAACCCCTGCTGGCTGTTAAGGTATGTTTCTTGGTTTCATTGTGTTTTATAGTTGGAACTGTATCAATTTACTTTGCTGAAAAACTTTTATAGTTATCTGACTGTCTGTTTTGATTCCATTTTGTGCTCCCTCTCCATCTGGGCTGGCTTTTTCAGTGGTGAACTGATGTTTCCTCGGCTATATTGGTATTGATTCAAGAATTTTATCGATTAATTGCTGTTATGGTTTTTGGTAAGCGATTTTTTGATAAGATTATCTTTTCTGCTGGTTTGTCTTTCTCTTTCCATTTGTTTATGGTACTTTTATGGAAAAGGTATTGTTGCTCGGCGGAACTAGATTCTGGCGCTGATGTCGCAATTTCTTTATTAAACCCTGAATTTTTGCAGATGGAGATTCTTCTAGCGGTTTTCCACTTTTGGGCGTAGTTGGGTGCAAGTCTGATGATATCCCGGTTAATGTTGCTGATTTATTGAGCAAAGAGATTAATATCGGATTATGTCAGATTTTCGATCATATGAAGCTCTTTTGTTTCATGCTCGATATAGGCGCCTATTTTTGCGAGTTCAAGAACGAGGTACTTGGATTTGGATAGTATTTTATCATATTTTGCAGTCTAAAAGATGTTTTTAATGGGATTTTCAAGTTTATTTGATTTAAAATTCCCCCTGCTAGATGAAAAGTGGATATTTTTAATCACTATCACTGACTGCGATGCAGGCTTGATCTTACAGTTCTACTTAGCAATCCATGAGTGGTCTTAGGGATTGAGGTCCTAAGAACCGTACTTTTAGTATTCGCCTTCAGACCCATATAACCCTTTATTTTTATAAATCTCAGCTTGGTTGCCGGGGTTACCGGATCCTAGCATATTTTCAAGCGCTGCGTTGAGCGATTGAATTCGGAATAGAAGAGCTTCATAGATCTTATTAGCTCTGGTTTTTGTTTTCTTGTTGTTTTTGGGGTTCATTTTTCATATAGTTAAGGTATTAATCTTTTAATATGTATCTATCTTTTGGGATTTATTTTGCAATTCTGAATTTTTAAGCTCGAAATGCGGCATTAGAAATAGCTGATTGTACCAGGGAGTCGACACTGATAGCTCATATCCTTATTTTGTTTTACTTGCTTATTAATCAACCGATTAAATTTAAATTCTGACAATAAAGTTAAATGGGTTATAAACGGGCTACCGACAATCGTTGATTGGATCTTCGGTCCCGAAGAACAGTATATACTGTTCTAAGTTTAGTGAAGATTAGTTCGTTAAATTGATCCCAAAGTGGTTTTAATGAAAAAAAATTAGTTACAAATTTATACAAAATAAAATCTTTCGTTAATTATTATTGAGCATAAAATTCTTAATGTTTTTATTTTTTACTAAAAGATTAGTAAAACCTGTCCTTATAAAAAAAAAGGGTTATTATAATTGTATAACATTTTTAGTGAAATGGCCTACTTTAGCCCCTATATACCTGCAAAATGTTTTTTAATGGTGTGAAACTGGAAATTTAGGGAAAGAGAGATAAAACAGCAACTATGAAAAAAAATAATTGATAAATGTCTATATCGCAGGTTTTTCACAGAAATGGTCCTTTTTTTTCATTCCAATAGGCCCTTTTTTCAAAGAGATAGAAAAAAAATTTCATTCCAATAGATCTTTTTTTCGGACTAGTGGGGCAATTCTTTAAATAATAAGCCACTTTCATTAAAGAACATTAATTGTGTCATTATTTGTTAAATTTGCGTTTTTCTTGGATCATATTGGTTTTTTGCTTTTAATTGGTATAAATAATTATCTAAAACAATATTAACGCTTTTGATATTTTCATCAAAAAAATAACCTCGCAAAATTAAAAAAAAAAGTATCTACTAAAATAAATAAAAACTGGTCTATTGCTATAAAAAATGGGGTTATTAGCATTAAAAAAAGCTCTATTGCTATGGAAAACCCTGTAAGCAAATTTGAAAAAAAATAAAAGAAATCTTTTCATAATTATTAATCAAAGTGCGTGCTGAAATAAATATTCTTATAATTTTTTTTAGAAAAAATATTTTGGTCTGTTTAAGAATCTCTCAAATAATCTATTCAAAAACGGATATATTATCATATCCGAATTTTAATAATAATGTCATAAAGGTTAAAATTACCTAACTAAAAAATATGACAACTATATAAAAAAGGTTGCAATTGTATAAATTATACGTATTCGTAAAAAATATTTTCTTTTTATCCAATGAAAGAATCTTAATTTAAGGAATCCATGTAAAAAATTTATCATAAATTTTTATTGTGTATATTGGCTTCTTCATAGCCTATGGTTGAAAGCAGGAATATTTCTAATTTCTAATGGAAGATAAAAAAATCATACTTAATCTGCTCTAAGTTTTCTAGCCATCTAGAAAAACAGTCATATTCACGACTCATTCCCTCCGATTTATTTTATAGTGATCTACTGAAGTTTAACATTTAAATATTTAACGATTCGAATAATCTAAAAAAGAATTAAAAAAATTTAAAATATCTAATCACAAAATAAATATAGCATTTATAATTTTATATACAGAATTTTGATAAATTTAGGGACATTAATATCTATAATCAAAAGTTAATCAATGATACTACGTTTTTATTATAAAAAAGAAGTTTCGATTTAAGCGTCAACTTCAGGAAATAAATTTTTTCTTTCACATTAATGCCCATATTATAATGTGTACTGTCTTTTTCTCAATAAATTTTACTTTAAAACATAAATATTTCTTATTTGTAACTCTTCATGAGATGGTTTCCGCGCTAATTTTGAGGTTTTTTTTTATAAAAATTGATAGCGGATTACTGGCATAATTAATACTTAAACTGGAAATATATGATCCCATTCAAGCAAGTTTTAAGAGTCTGTATTTTTATATTGAAATCTTCTGAGGTTAGTTTTTTAAATAAAAGTGAAATTAAAAAAATAAATTGCATTAGGATGTTTTTAATTGGTTTTATTTGGTGAAAAAAACTAAAAAGATGTAAAAGGTTCAGTTTAATATATTAAAATAATCCAGCTAAAGCTTAGTTAAAGATGCGTTTTTTATAATCCTACTTGGTTTATCTTGACGCGGCTTTTCTTTAATTAGTGTCATTTTGATTAGTGACAAGAGTTTTTTCTCACTTAGGTAGTGGTATAAGTGCAATACACTTTTTTTCTTTAAAAATTCAAAGCAATTACAAATTATATCTCCCCAATTTGCTAAATTATCATTTATGTAAATGTCAGATTTTCCTGAACGATATTCTTCGATTCTCTCCACGAATCGTATAAACCATTATATTTTTTCATAGAATATGATTTTATAAAATTTATGTTTAATTTAATCTCAGAGAATAAAAATTGCTTAAGCCCTGTGTTTTCCCAAACTCATAGGAAAAAAAATTAAGGTTGTGTCCAGTAAATATAGGATCGTTATATATAGGTCTATCAAAATTAAGGCAAATAAAATCGCATACATCTGTTAATATTTCTAGGCAAATTTCAATATAATCCTTTATTTTATATTTTTTCCAGTTTAAGTATCGACTTTTATTGTGAGATTGAATCTTTCCAGAGAGTTTTTTGTACTAGATCCTAGTAAATATACTCCTTCATACCATCCAGAAATTTTTTTGGTGTAATTATCCTCAAAACTTGATAATACTGAGTCCATTTCATCAAACTTGGAACATTTTTCTTTTAAAAAATTATAATTGTATTCGAATTTCTACTTTGAGTTAGAAAATTTTAGAAAATTTATTTCAACAAATAATTTTTTTCTGAAACTTTTCGGAGCTGATTTTGCTGACTTTGTCGTATTTCTATATTATGTGATCAACAACTTATTCTTATGATTTCAGTTTTAAACTTCAACACTGCCTTAGTATTTGAGGCTCCGAGTCTGCAATAAAATAAAGTGGTTCAAAGTTAAAATCAAATGAATGAGACAAATTTTTCAATTCTTCTAGAATCCAAGTGTAGTTATTTGTCTCTTATTTTTGCAATATACAAATTCCAACAAGCTGAAATGTTTTATTTATATCGCTAATCTCCATTGTTAAAATTGGGTAGCCTAAATATAATATCTTGTATGTGGAGTCATTGTGGAAATTTATTGATTTAAAAGCAATTTCAAATTGACTATTCATTTTAATAGGACTTTTATTTCGCCTATGTTGTATAAAAAAAATTAATAGATACAAAATTATAAATAAAAAAATAAATATCACCTTCTTTAATATTTTTTAATGACGTTATCTTACAATAAAATTCCGTGATACAACAACAACAAAAACCTTCTTTAATACAATAACTGGTTAAATAATGGGCTCTCTTATCATATTTTGTTTTTTTATATTTCCTTCTAAATCTTATGTAGATATTTTTCTACCGCATCTTCCTGCTTTTTTACTCTTAAAGTTAGACAGTATGTCGTATATTTTGTTCGGCGCTATCTCTATCCCCTCAAGTTTCAACCTTTTTTTTATTTTCTATAGTCTAGTTGGTTCATTTAAATGCAAATTAAGCACAAGCCCTTTATATTTTATTTCAGGATCCATTTATTTACAATCTATGGAATTTTCAAAGGATTCATAATACAAGTATTTTTCATCTTTAAATTTATCACACCTCTCTGGTGCTGGACAGCTGGTTTTGAGTCTATTTCTGCAACAATAGAGGATTTGCACATATTTTTCAAATTTCTTATCATTCTTATTATCTATAATGCTAATACACTCATCTGACTCTGAGAGCTGAAAATTTTTAGTATCTCTAAATCTACTTTCATTTTGAATTTAAAAAATAAAGCGATATTTGACCTTTCTAAATTTTTGACTGTAATTTATGTATCTTGGAAAAAAATCCCTAATTTTTCGAAAATTTTTAATCTTGTTTGAAATTAAAATTATAAAAATTAAAAGCCAAAAAAATTCGTGATAAAATTTTTGTATGAATAAGCTAAATTAAGGTTCATTCTTAGAATAAAAATTTATTATTGAATAAGAATACAGGTTATTTTTACAATTGCAATCTTTTGTATATGATTGCTTAAATTGTATATAGGAACTTTTAAAGTGTCTTATATATTATTTGAATAAAAAAAATAATTGAATTTTGTTTAAAATAGAAAATTTTCATGATATATAATAACAGAATATAAAATAATAAAATCTATCTTTTTATTGAAAAATATATCTATTTCTTAATAACTTTTTAAAAAAAAAATGATTACAGTAGGGTCCACTTAAATTTTAACAATAATAATGAGATTTTTGAGACTCTTTAATTCCTTGTAAAATTTAACAAGCTTAATTTGCATAAAAATCATCAAGTCGAAAAATTATTGCAACATCCTGATAAAGAACTCACTTTTAACCTGGGCTCTTAATGCACACTTTTGCGAGATGATACTGTAAAAAAAAAATTAATACACGTAAGAAAATATATGATTATGATCTATAACTTTTATTCAGATTGATTATCTGCCTCTCTATTTTTAGATCTTATGATATTTCTTCAATTTAGGTAATGGATAATTATCTGCGCATTATTGATCCACAATCTTTAAAAAATTATAGTTATATTAAATTGAGAAACAAAGAATACTCTAAAAAGACATAAAAGAGATGGTGCATAGAATTAAATGCAACCAAATCTAATATTAAAAAGAAAATTGAGACTTTTAGTCTTTAATTATAATATTATATAGAGTAAATTTCATCAAAGATAATGATTCAAATATGGAGTAAAGACAATTAAAAAGAAATTTGAATTTATAATCATGAATTTACTAATTTTTAATATCATTAAAATGAATTTGAATCGTGTTTATTAATTGATATTAAGGTATAATTTCTGTAGCATCCCGCTTAAGTGTGCACTAAGAAACCAGGTTAAAAGTGAAAAATCTATCATTATACTAAAATAATCTAATAATATTTTTTACTTTCTAATTTTTTATGAAAATTAAACTTGTTAAAATTTAAAAGGAATTAAAGAGTCTCAAAAATCTCATTTTTATTATTGAAACTTAAGCTGGGTGCTAAAGAACACAAAAATAAATGATAGAATATTAAAAATATACTAATTTATTTTGAAATCACTTAAATTTATTGAAAACATAATAAATTAACCGAAAGCATACTAATATTTCAAAATCAATACAATATTGATGTTACACAGGGCGTAATTTTGATAGTAAATTAACTAAAAATATAATTATTTTTGAATATATAATAATTTGAATAAAAACTGTTTAACCCTGTTTTTCATATGTATTTTTTGGGCTGAGGCAATGGGAATATCAAACCCATTGAATATTGATATATCTAACTAAACCAATTTTTGCATTTCGATAAAATTTTTCTCAAAATATGTAGTTTTCTAGTCCTAATCGTTGCAACAATATTAGGATATAAATATCCACACGACTCCTTAAGGAGTCGCAGTTTTTTCTCGTTCTTATATTCCATTATTATCAAAAATAAGCTTGAATAAACTCTAAGGTTCGCCCTGATAAAATATATCGTAAAATAACTAATAATCTTAAACTAGAGGAGCAATTAACCTCAAAGTTGAACCGCCAATAAAAAGTACACATTAGCACTGTGGAAATACTTTTATTGCTGAATATAAATAAACTATGTTTTGTACTAAGGATGGATTCGATTTTAGAATCAAACTAACTAAATAATTGGTCAATAGAATTTGATTTTACGAATTTTAGAATTAAATTAAGGGAAAATAGCCAAAATAGTCAGTTTTTTGAAAAAAATCGCAAAAATAGACGAATTTTAAAATATTTGCAAAACTAACGGATTTTTAATTTGATTTCCATTTTTAGCAAATTTATTCACTGATTAAATTTACATTCGATTTATTAACATTACCAACAAATAGATGGAACCAATTTGCTATATATGCATTTAACTGGGTTAGCTAGATAATTTCGACTAAATTGGTTAAGATACGACTATTTTAAGAAGGATCGAATAAATTGGGCCTAATTAGGCTAAATTAAGCGATTTATGACTAATATGATAATTTAGCCAATAATAGCAATTAATTATAAGCAATTTTTGACTGATTTTAACTGAGTTGAGTAACCAATGAAATCCAGGGTTTTGAATTAAATAAAGGAGTTATATAGGCTGTTTTCTAATTAAATCAAAATAAACAGCTTTTTCAAGTACTGTACTAAACTTATTAATCTAGAAAATGTATTTTTTTTATGGATAAAATCATATAAATTAAAAACTAATGATTTTTTTGATAATAAATCAATATAAAAAGTGATTAACTCATTTTGATATAAAAATAATGGTTTCAGAACTAATTGCCCATTACATTTTTGTCTAATGACAATTTTACATACGGTTTTTATTTAAAGACCAATCTGAACACATAAATATTTGTTCATTCTCATTTTCATCTACTTCACTATATGCACATTACCCTTTTTGAAGCATGTTTTATTTTCATAAACAAAGTTACGTACATTATATTTTAGATCTATAAACCGTTATGCATAGATAAAAATATGCATATTTTCCCATTGAACTAACATTTCAATTTCACCTAATTTCAACTGCGTCTACTTTGGTTGAATTAGTTCACCAATACGCTTGCTCATTTTAATTTTTTTTTTTGCTGAAACAACCCTTCTAATTTTTTTACACTAGATAGATTATCCAACAATCTTTCTCATTTTGCTTCTAATTTATATCTATTAAAAAATGTACCACAGTTATTATTCCTTCCAAATCTTAGTATTTGTTTTATAAGATTTCAAAAATATTCCAAGCCTTTAATAAATAAGTTTTATTGTGAATATGAGTATTTAACCCTGACCCCATCACCGCCAAATCACAAAAAATAAACATATTATTTCTTATTAACCCATCAATATCTATAGTCATCATGGTGCGCGATGGCTCAAATTTTTAACTTTCTAAGATGAATGGCCTAAATATTTCTGTTTCCTGAAAAAATCTGACTAAAAATTTCACTTCTAGATTTTAGACATTGAATTAATCTTATTGAATATTCTGAAGAGCAAAATTCATTCCCGCTTCATCAATATTAATGTTACTGCTATTATTAATATTACACCTAGTTATTTTAAGTAGCTATGAAGTTTTTTCAGGAATCATTATCATAGGAGCTTCTACCCCCATCCCTTTCCGAAAATTATTTAAGGCTCTAATTTGAATTTGAATTTATTAAAATCTGTATCAAGTGCTTTAAATTTAAGTAAACATAGCTTAACAGATCAAGAACTACTCTTTTAAAAAAGGATATATATGAAATCCCTTCCATATTTTTAACTTTTTTTTCCCTCGCGAATTAATATAACTGAAAAAAGATAAAAATAATTCTACCTGGTTTAATCATAATTCTACCTTACATCACCTCAACTCACCTTCAATTCAAATTTCTAAGTTTAATTTTAATTTTTTATGGGATCAGATCGAAAGAGAATCGCCACCCTTGAAACAAACTAAAATATAATG
>LSSL01007659.1:0-25179 GCA_001953115.1 Smittium mucronatum | reverse complement strand
AAAAAAGAAAAAGACGTATAGAAAAGACTGTTATCCTAACTACAATAAGCTCCTCTGCCGGACTACCGGCTGCGTACTTACGGGAAAAGGGTTCAATCTACCAACCGAAAGACCCCCCCTGGTATTGCTTCAAGTAGGCTGGATGACTGAGGTTACGTGCAGTCAAGAATTAAGCTCTTTGTCAACTAACAATAGTTAGTTGAAGCTATTGAGCTCCTAGTCAGAGCCTACTTCTAACAGGATTAATAAAATTAGGCTCCTACTCAAACATGGGATTGATCGACATGGCTTTCCTGCAAATAGCTGTTAGACGCTGAGATCCGTCTGACTGTCGATCGCTGGACTTGTGCACTAGACTATGTCTCAGTTGTGCTAAACGATCGGTTCCTCCTGTTTCTAGATGGCCCTCCTCTGGAATCGCTGTCCTCCGAATCGCTATGCGCTGTCACCACTACTCCCAACCAAGAATATTACAACGCTGCGTGAAATTTTAGTCTAGTTTACTTCGAAAAGTACACTATTAAGCCCCTAAACCACGGCAAGGTATTTCACTCTTGGGGAATACACATTTGTACAATAATATTTTTCCTTTCAAAAAAAATTGTCTTTTTTTTAAAAGACCCCCAGATCGAAACAGAGAATACCACCCTTGTGTACATAAAATTAATTCCGATTGATATTTTAATGATTTTTGAGAATAAACTGAAAAAATAAGGCTTAAAATTCGATAATATTAGGAACACATACCTATTATGAAACATTTAAAAAAACGATATTAAAATTTAAAGAAACCAAGATAAAATATTCGTTAAAAATGTCTAAAAAAAGAATAATTTTCAAGACCAATTATTTTTGGTTCCTGTAGATTCAAAATAGATCGGAAAAAAAATGGTTCCCTTGGTAATCTCAGAGATTAATAAAAAACAGATAGTATAATGGAAAAAGTATGTGGTTTGCCTCTTTTATTCCTTCAAGAAACTTACATTCTCATGTTTACACGCCTAATAAATGTGGTAAAACAATTATGTATATTTCTATCCAAATATTTTGTTCAATAATGCCTTGAAATATCCTAATAACATCTTAATGGTTTTAAGAGAGATTGGGTATATTTTTATTGAATTGCATAATTCCTTCAATCTTCAATTTTTCATATAAATGAATTTTATATTTAATTTTTTTCCCCTTGAAAATTAATAATGCCTTAGAAACCCACCTAGGTTAATATGAAACCTATTTATGGATATATCTATTTGGCCGCTTGAAAAAATTCTTGATTTTATTTTTATAATTTCAATAATTTTTTTTGATTATCGCATAAATGTGGAGGTTCTCTTTGCTATTACCAGCCTTTCCGGATAATTATCAACACAGCAGTTTTTTTTAAATCTTGAAATCTGTAATTTTTTCGAAAAACCTCTAAATTTCTTAACATATTTTAATTTAATGGATATATACTCATAATAAAATGAAAATTAATATATATATATATATATATATATACTCCCTTTATATATATTTTATATTATTATTAATGATGAAGTATTTCTTTGGTGGAATTTAATCTGGATTTGAAATTTTTATTTTTAGAGGAAATAATTTAAAGTTTCATTAATTAAAATAGCTCGAAATACGCTGTATTATAAAAAATATTCAAATTAAATACTAATAAAGCAAACTTCAATATATAACTTTATTTCATAATATTATAATATTTTAATATCCTCTAGATCAATGTAATTTTTTTACCCTCAAACGTGTTCTCTTTTTTTGAATATCCAATACTTCCATTGGTTTTTTATATATATACACTATCTTTCTTATCTTTTTCACCATAGGAATTTGATATAAATTTTATTTGGTGGATCTGATATTTATTAGAAGGTTTATGATTATGAAAAAAAAAAATCGTTTAATGGATAAAATGTAAGTACAATTCAAACCCCCCCCCCTTTTTTTTTAAAAAAAAATCGATCAAATCATGACCAATTCCTCTAAAAAAATATTAAAAACACCCTTGTTAAGAATACAAAAATTAGATTCAAAAAATTATTTTATTTTTTAATATATTAGGGTGCAAAATTTTCAAAATAAAACAGGATAAAAATATTAGTGAATGTTAAATAATTTATAAATGCTCATATTTATTCATTAAGGAATAGAACTGAACTGAACTGAACTGAACTGAACCTCTTTTTTAGAATTATAGTGAGAAATAACATTTTAATAATTCTTCGTCTAAATTTATAATTCTGATAAAAAAATGAGATATAATTTTTATGATTATAATTTTTTGTCTTATATAATTTAATTTATATTTCAATTAATTTATAACCTATTAAAATAAAGATTTTATTGCTGAATAATTTACTTGTACAATTGAAATTGAAAAAACTATATATTCTTAATAATCCATTTTTTAAAAAATAATTATTAAAATTATATCAAAGTCTGTTTTATGATTGAATAAAGAAGTTAATAGAGATTTCATCAAAAATTTATAAATAAAACGCCAAGATTAAAAAGATTTTCTTTCGATCAATTATCTTTTTTTTAATGTCAAAATTGGATATTGGAATCTTATATTTTATTTATGCCAAGAAGTTAAATTTAATTTTTTTTATATTTGGCATCAGGGGGAGATGTTGTAATTTACCTGATATACTGAAAACTCTTATAAAAATGAATTAATGTCAATGTTTTAATTTTATCCCTTTTTTTAACAATTTGGTTATATTTAATTTAATAAGAGGCCCGACCTTTTTAATATTTAAAGTAAATAAATTAATTATTAAATTTTAATTTTTAATTTTTAATAATTAATAATTAAATATCCTTAAAATAATTTGATGATAACTGAATATGAATTTTCTAAAAAAAAAAATGATTTTTTTAGCATAATATCACCATTTTCGATATATTAATCTGTTTATTTTGTGATTTATTTAAAAAATTTAAGGTATATAAGCTTTTTTAGATATAGAAATGATATTTATACTTTTCGAATTATGATACTTTTTTTGATTCTTAAAAGGTAGAGGGTGCTAAAAAATATTAGAAATAAATAATATATAAAAATAATGAATTAAATCAATTTTATAAATTTTAATTTATTTTGAAAATTCCCTAAATTCTATGAAAATAAAATAAATATGTATTTTTTTATGCTCAAAAAATTTTATAGCTGGAAGGATAAGAATAAAATTTCCAGATATAATCGTTTTAAAATCTTTCTATACATTAAATCAATTACAAAATACTATAATCTTTTCCATTAAGAAAATTTGAGATGTTATAATTTGGAAAATATTTTGATTTTTTTATATTATTCCAATATTTACGGATCATTCTACATCATTTTCATTCTTCCTCCATCAATAGTTAACGACTAATTGATTTTAAAAAAGGTACTTGGTTTAAAAATCATAATAATATGGGAAATTTTATAATAATAAAAAATATTTAATGACTGTTTTCTGGTGCACCCGATAAAATCTTCTCTGAAAACTATTTTTTTATACAGAAAAATAATTAAATTTTTCATAATAATTCCATAAAAATTTTTAATAAGTAAATAGAAAAAATATATCATCCAATTTTAATAAAAAATGTTGAATTGTATAAAAAAAAAAGAGACTTTAAAAAGTCTATTAGTAGAACTTTAAGATTCAAAATTCATAAATTTTTGTACTCTATTTTAGCATAAAATTAAAAAATTCGATCTTATTCTTTATTAGTTATATATATATATGGTATAATAAAATCATAATTATCCAAAATTACTCGAAGTTTTTCCCAGATTTTTTTTCAAGATTTTTTTATTGATTATTTCAAAGATTATTTAATTGGTATTTTAATTGAACAAAATACATGAATAAATTGGGTTTTAATTATTAAATCTGTAATATATATGTGATATATATATTTGCATGTTATAACAGAAAATTATGGTAGCGATAAGATTTTATTAATAATTTTTTTTAAAAAAAATTTCTTTGTTGTGTATTAAATTTATAAATTAGCATCGATTTGATAAAGTGATATTTTTTTTAAACCACTTATTTATATATTTTAATATGATTAAACTCCACTTTTTTCATTGAATTGGCTAACAATTAATGGGATTTTTGATGGCTTGGAGAAATCCATTATGGGTTTAAATTTAAGAAATAAATTGAATTGTAACCAATCTATCATTTAACCATATTTAAATATCATTTCCATTTTATATATTCTTTTTTATGAGATATCTCGAAATTTTAATTATCGGCTAAAAAGTAAAAATTCAATAATATTTAGAAGGTATAAACCTAATTTATACGTTTTTTATCCCATTTTTTTGTTTTTTTAACGTATTATATTGATCTGTTCTAATAATCCAACAATTTAATAAAAATTTTATTTAATTTTATTAAAATTTAAAATAATGTAACACCAAATTAAAATTTTATACGAAAAAACGGTATATATATTCTGGGCCATAAATTTATACTTAATAATGAAATTTTATTTTTTATTTAATTTATGCACTTTCAATTTATTTATTTTGAGAATCAGAGAATTTAAAAAAAAAACTGTTCTATTAATATAGATAAATATGTACCTTAAATTTTAACTTTGATCTAAATATTTTTATGATTGTTTTTGCATTTGTTTTTTTTTTTGTAATTATCTTTGGGAGTGAAAAATTCTTGATTAAGTTTTAAAAACTAGTTTTATCTTTAAATATTCTCCTAAATAAAATACAGATCATTGGTTAATCCGAAATTAAAATTAACGAGAAAAATTTACCATTTTCAAAATATATAAAAGTTAATAGATCTAAAATGGTTTTTTGTATTTAACTTTCTAGTGATTATTAAATTTCATATTAGAAAATGTTTTTAGTAGTTAAAAAAAGTTAATCTTGAAATTAATTCATGTAAATATAAATATATATTACAATCGATTATGTTATTGATCCTTAAGTAAACTCGATCACATGTGGTTATGAAATATATATTTTCCGGATAAAATTAAAATTAAAAATTAAATAAAATCTTATTTTAATTTCATGGTAATTCGAAAAAAATATATATAGTTTTTCTGATTATATTGAAATTATATAACATATAATCATTAATTTTGGGTAAATTTTGATTTTGAAGCCTTGAAAAATTGTCTGTTGAAATATTATAATACATTTTCCGTGAGATAATCAATTTTAATCATATGAATATATTTATTAATATAATAATGGTTTATTTTTTATAGATATTAAAAAAATGATTGGAAAAACTAGAGTAATAAAATAAACGGTATCTTAATCACAAAGGTGCTACTAAAAGTCAAATAATATTATTCTTTAATTAAAACTAAAATAAGAAAAATGATTTCATTGTTACTTAATATTTTTATACATACTGTTGGAAATTTTTCTTCTTCTATTAACTATAAATTTTTAAATATTTTCTAATAATATCCACCTATACTTTTTATCATGATAAAATTGAGAATAATTCCACGGAAAAAAGTTTCATAAATATTTATTTGTAACAATTACTTGCAATATATATATATATATATATGCATTTTCCCAAAAGAAACTTGTTCTAAACTTTGTGAAATTTTAAAAAAGTGGCTTTTTAATTATTTTTTTCCTGAATCCCACCTGATATCAAAGAAGTTTAAAAATTTTATTTAATTAAAACAAGTGATATAATATAATACTAAATATCATAGTGTAACATTGGATTAAATGCATATATATATCCTAATTTTTTTAAGAAATAATAATTATTTAGAATTACAATTGATAAATATTTAATTAAACATATTTAATATTGGATATTTTTTGAGAATAATAAATGATAAAAACATTATATATGCACTATTAAGTAATAAAAAGAAAATAAAAACATGATCTATGCACATTAAAAGCAAGTATATATATTGAAGTGTTTCTATTACATTTAAACCTTTCTTCCTTAATAGTATCAGGTTAAAATACTCCTTTTTGGTATCTGATTTCAATGAATATTTAGATTCGGAAAAGTATTTTTCATCTTTTTTTTATTTTTTCTTGTTTCCAAAAAAATTTATTGGGCTTTATATGCTTTTTTTTAATTTTTTCATTTTTGAATAGATGATTAAAAAATAAATTTTTATTATATATTTAAGACCAAAGAATGAGATAAAGTGTATTTTCATATGACTAAGCTTATGATCTTTTATTTATTAGATATTAAAAATAATAATAACATGAAAACGTTTTATTTGTGAGTTTAATAAAAAAATTAGTTGTGTTATGGCTCTTCTAATTATTTTTTTCTCGGTGTCCAGGGAATTTATTTATAGGAATTTCTAACAAATATACCAATATTTTTTTAATTTTATTATATTAAACTTATTAAATCAGTATTGAAATTTAATATATTTATACCTATACTTCAAAATAAATTATTTCTTTACTTTTCAGTCTCTAAAAATTTCTCTTTTTAATCGAAATTAAACATATTTATATTGATTAAATGTTTTTTTCTTAGAAAATAAACATTTCTTAAATAAAGTGACTTTAACATAAATTATATTTCACCAATTTATTTTTTTTCTGCTTTAAAATATTTTGTTAAAAAAAGATAATCTATTTAATTAGTTTTTAAAACAATCGATATACGAATTGTAAAAGCTTCAAATTATATATTGTATCTTTTTTTGAAATTTTTTCGGTGATTCTAAACTATGAGAATTTGATATTTACTTTATTTTTTACATATATCTAAATTTTAAACTTATTTAATCAAATAAAAAAAATCGTGATATTAATTTTGAAGTATCCTTAGATTTTATTAATATTTATTAACTTTTTTTTAAATATAAAATTTAGGAGGGAGAAAAAATTCTTAAAATTAAGAAAGATTAAACAATAAAAATAGTTTTTTAGAATCCAAAAAAAAATAACTTGAGGTTACGAATAACTAAAGTTTGGCTTAATAGTCACAAGCATGCTATAATTCATATCTTTAATTCATTTTACAAAATCTTATTTTGTAAATATAAAAATATAAAGCTTATACAGTATTTCTGCAGGAGAAAAAATAAAAATGAAAGTTACATATATTCCTCGATTTAAGCGAGTAATCTTTTTAAAGAAATTCACATAAATAAGAATCGCATAAATTTAATGTATATTTATGTGCTATTAATAGTTTATTCAATACAAAACTTTGGGGATTAAATATGCGGTTAATGAACATTTTTTTTAAATTAAATTGAGGATTTTATTAAAATAGTTCTAAAATATTGGTTATATCCAGATTTTTTGAAAAAAACAAAAAAAAATAAGCAAGAATACATCTAAATTATAAAAAATGATCCTGTAAACACTTCTAACTTTACACAATTTTTTTTTTCAACAAATTTTTATATCATTAATTTTAAATACAGAATGGAACTAAAAATAAAAATTAATTCAAAATTTTGAGAATTTTCGTTGATATAAAGCTTATTGATTTTTTTCTTAAAGGCTAAAAATTAAACTAATGTTAATTTGGTACACATTTCCGATAAAAAATTTCAATATAAAAGCCATAAGTTTAAATTTCTAATGAAAGGTATTATATATTAGATACTTTGATCAGAGAAAATAAAATATAATTTTGTTGATATAAAATGAGTTAAATATTGTTTTATATTTCATAAAGTTTTTGAGTTTGGTTAAATTTATGTTTTAATTAGATAATATACCGTTTGTTCATCCCAGTACTAACATTTAAAAAGGGTTATAAGTATAAATAATTCATAATCGTTGTTTATAGCTTCATACAAGTAGCATAAAACTAAATAACTCCATTCAAATAACATATAAAACGTCTTTAAAAGTTTAATTATCACCTTAAAATTTAAAAATCAGCATTTTCATAACTAATACACCTTAAGATTTATTTAGAAAATCCCTTAAATTAATTGCACTTCAACCGGATAAATTAAATCAAGAAGGGGTTTATTTTCAATTATACTGGCTATTAAATTTCTTGAAAAATGAGAATTAGCATAAAAAAAGTGAAATGAAATTTTCCACTTTGCAAAAAATCAAAATCCGCATAAAAAAAATTCCCATAAAATGTATGATACCTGTAGTTTAGAAATATATAATTTAATTGAATATATTAGCATTTATGAAAAATCCAACCTTTATTTTTTATTTATTCCAGTAAAAAAATTATATTTTCTCATTTTTATAAGATTTTTATATAATGAAAATTGTGCTTAATTAAATAGAGCTTTTTTTTCTTGGGCAAATAAAAAAATTTCCCCCCAAATACCTGCTTCTAATAAAATTTAAAAGAATAAATTCCTTTATTTAATATATTTTATTCTATAAAATTTAAAATTAGAAAGTATTTTCCATTTCAAAATTCTTCATTTCTTTAAAAAAATTGAAAATATATTGATGTAAAATAAAAAGTGTACATAATTGAACTAAATTCATTTTATACATAATTATTGTTAAAGTATATTTCATGAAAACTTAAAAAGTTTAGGAAAAAAAATAAAGCTCATTAATTATGTTTTTTTAAATAAGAAAATTTAATTACTGATATAAATAGCATCCTGGTTTATTTTGATAGGTTTAAAACCATTTTAAATAAAAAAATAAGTGTTATTTCATAAAATTAGGTTATTATAAATTAAAAAAAATTTAGTTTATAAATATGTTAAATATCCCTTATTTATACACGAAAATAAGAAAAAAAATTATTTGAATGTTTATTTAAGTTAATTATTGTGGTGATTATTTTTGAGATAAAATATTTTTTATCCATAAAAATAACTGGCTAAATCGATATTCAAAACTAAATAGGTTAATTATTTATAGTTTAAGCCCATAGATTCCATAAATTTAGATGCCAAAAAAATTATGCCTCCATATTACCAATTAAAATTAAATTGGACACAACTAATTTTTTCCAGTAGTTAAATATGTTTAAATTAACCCGTTTCATATTTTTTAACTATGAAAGCAATAAAAAATTAGATACACAACGTCTAAATTCAGATAATATTCCATTTAGTACCGTTAGGGAGATTATTTGCGTTAATGTTAATTTTAATGTTAATTGAATATTAAATTTAAATAAAAAGGGTGATTATTTTTTGTGCATGAATACGGTATATTTAAGAATTTTTATTAACTAAAAAACAAAAAAATTGTATGGCACATATTTTACGTGTGATTTTATAATTTTTCGTAAAAAAAACCTAGTTTTGAATATAATTGGTTTTGATTATAATTGGTTTTGATTATAATTGGTTTTGATTATAATTAGTTTGGTTCGTTTAGAAAAAAAGAATCAATTATAACATATTTTTTTCATTATTTCAAGATATAAATATTCACTGTAATTGTTTTTTCCCTATCTCGTATATTATTGATCCTTTTTTTTTTTTAGTTTTAAGCAAAACGATAGTAAAGTAGCGCATTTTTCGGCTTAAAATATCATTATAGATATATAAAATAAGAATACCCACTTTTTATACCTCAATAGACTATTTTAATATACAAATTTTGAATATAAAAACCTTCTTATATTCATGTTTTTAATAAATTAAATTACCCAAAGCTTTGTGGTGGAATTAATAGTATTTTAAGATGTCTCAATTTAAATTCTACACAGTAAAGTTTTTTTCTATGAAATTGAAACAGATGTTTTTTCATTAAAATTTTCTGTTGTTACCCTTTAATTATAATGGTTGTAAAAATGGTGGCTTTTTCATTAAAGATGAAAAATATTATTTTAAAAAAATTAAATTAAGATCTAATTACTTGAGATTTACTTATAAATGATTTTTTTTTCTATTTTCGGTCTCTTCTTTTTCTAGTAAATTTCATCAATATCAATAAACTAAATTCAAAAAATTAAATACAACTTTATATGTGGTACGTATTTAATTCAAATGAGTTAAATTAAAGTTCATACCGTATTATTTCATTAAAATAAATTTAAAATACAAAATAATTTTAATTTTAATGGAAATTATACAAATTTATTCCCAAAATATTTTTATTTTTTCATATTTAACGCCAAATACTGTCTATAGCACACTTTTTATAAAATAAAGCCCTTATTAAAAAAATTTCAAAGATTTATCAATAAAATTCTTCAATAAAAGCTTTAAAAATAAAATTTTCTCGTATAATTAAGCCTTTCAAAGCCGCTAAATTTATTTCTTAAATAATTTTAAAAAAACTATTTTTCAAAAAAAATACTGTTAACTAATATATTTTTATAAAGATAAAATCTAAAAAAAATCTTACAAATAATTATCATTTTTTTTGTTAAATTTTAAGCTGAAAATTCTCTTTTATATAATAATTTTATTGAAAACAATTGTTTCATATAATTCACTAAAATTTTAACTTATTTTAAAGCGTATAAAGACTTTTAGATTTTTTCGAAGTTTCATATAGTATTAAAATATAATACTCTTTATTCATAGAAGCTAAAAATACTTTCTTTAGGCTCATCTTTATTTTCTTGGTAGCTAATTTTTTTTTAAAAAAACCCCCCGATAACTGTTTCAAATAATTCAAATATTTTAATCGCATAAATTTTTTGGGGTATTTTTTTAGCCAAATTTTTTCCAAATTTAATATTCATCTGTTAATATTATGCTCTAAAAAAAATCAAATCCAAATTTAAATATTGAAGTTTATTTTTACGATTATTTAACTAATATTTCAAATATAATCAGATTTTTAGTTCATTAAATAATAGCTCAATTTTTGAAATTTAAAAGAGCTTTTTATAAATTTAATCAATTTGAATAGTGAGAATTAGGTGTTTTTTTTTTTTTCGAAATTTTATTGAAAAATAATTTCATTAAAAAATATGAAAAACGGAAAAAGAATTATATAAAATACTATTATCATAAATAAAATAAGCTCCTCTGCCAAAATACAGTCTGATTAACATCGGGAAAAGAGTGCAATCCACCAACAGAAACCCCCCACCTCTCCTGGCATTAATCCTAGAGATTTATGATTGGGATTAAATAAACTTAATAATTGGGCTCTTTTTTAATTAAAAAAAAGTTGTTTAAGCCATGAGAAATTATTCAGAAACCACTTCTAACAGGATTAATAAAATTAGACTCCTGTCAAAGGGCGTGATTGATTGCATGGCTTAATTAGAAATGGCTATTAGACGCCGAAATCTTTCTGTCCGTCAAAAGCTGGAATTTTGCACTAGAATATGCCAGAGATGTACTAAAAGATATTTTCCTCCTCTGTAATCTCTATCCTCTGAATATATGTGCACTATATTCACTACTCCCAACCAAGAATAGTACAAAGCTGGTCGAAATTTTAGTACAATTTACTTCAAAAAGTATAGCATCAAGCCTATGATCCAAGGCAAGGGCTTTCACTGTTAGGAGTAGAGTTAGATGAAATATCTATATTATCATATATTTTTTTGAAATTATTTTGATTTATATTATCAAAAAAATTATTATCAAATAAATTGAATAATTTTAACTATTAGAAAATTTTTTCTAAAAGTTGAATTTTCGAATTTAAATACATGTGATTAATCCATTTTTTGAGTGCGATAATCCTGTAATATTTTTATATATTAAATTTTACATTTTAACTCTTTACCAGAAAGCACAAAAGTATAATAAATTTTTTAAAAAAAAATTCACAATAATTTTGAAATCGAAACCAAATTTGAATTCTTTGATTTTCGGTTTATTTTTATACCAGAAATTTTATTAAATTATAAAATATCCAAAAAAAATTTTTTTAATCATAATGAAGATTATTAGGCAGAAAAAAAAACTTTTTTTCATACTTAATTATAAGTTAATTTTATTTCAACATAATTTTGGATTATAAAGTATATAAATATTTCATTTTTATCTAATATATCTTAATTCAGAAATTGAAAATTATTATTTTTCTTTAATTAGTTTTCGCTAAAAAAAAGAATCCATTAGTAGCAAAAATTAAGGAATTTAAATGATCTGGAATATATAAATTCTTTATTCATAGCGTTTTTAGCCACTAAAATCGTGAAAAAACATCATACTTACATTTATAAGACTAAAATACCATATATATCTTCAAAATAACTTTTAATAAACAAATTTAATTACTAAAATATCATTCCCATAGCAAAAAAAAACTCTTTTTTATGATTATAAGTTTTTCTATTAAAAAAAATGGCCCCAAAATTGAAAATTTTGAGAAGACTATTAAAAAAAATCATGCTTTGGATATAATTTTAATTTTGAGGAATTTAAAAATAATTTAAGGATTAAATGTATTCAAAATCGGATTTCAGACGTTTTAAATTCTGTTAATCATTTTATTGGGTTTCATGAAATATTATACTTTTTAATAGTGTAATCTATAATTAAAAATTTAGAAAATAATAAACTAAATTCAAAATTTTTTCTAACGAATTAAATAATTATATTTATCAAAGTGGATTATTTAATAGTTTATTTCTGCTGAAATATTATCTAGTTATATCTATCTTTTGAAATTTTGATAGATTTTAGTTTTTATTGATAAATGCGAAATAAATTTTTTAGAAAGTTACGCTATAAAAATTAATTATTTCTAAAAAACACTAATAATAAACCACATATTTATAAAACGAGAAAAAAAAAGAAAATTTAGGTATTTCGATTTAAAATATTCCATATTATGGATTTTTAAAAAACTAAAAATAAATGGTTGTGAGCTTAATAACTCTATTTTAATAAGTTAAATTGATGCAATAAAGTGTTAATAAAACCTCCTGTTTTCATATATCATATTTTGTACATTCGGAGAGTTTATTATTTGGAAATAACTTTTTGATAGTTAATTCAATTAAATAAAGGTATAAACAATAAAAAGCATTGCAAAAAAAGGAAGAATATTCCTTATTTTTTAAAAAAAACTCATAAAATTTTTTTTATCAAGTTTAGAAAGAAAATTATATTTATATTACAAGCCTAATTCTAAAATCAAAGCTTTATAACAAAAAATATGACTTATTGTATCTTAAAATCTTTTAATTTATTTTTAAAAACTTTTATACCCGAAAATGAAATATATATTAATTATATGCTATTTCTAATGTATACCACAAATTTTCCAATTTGGAGTTAATTAATATCAATAAAAATAGAAAATAAAAATTAATAAGTTTTTTTAGTGTTGAAACTAAGATTTTGGTGATTAATATGTGATATGGGCGATTAAAATGTAATTTTAGCTTTAATAGTTGTAATTAAAAGTAATTTTTATATTTACATGTCGAGTATATGAGGATGAGTAATATTTTTTAAAGCGTACCTTTGAATTTTATTATCTAATTTTCGCATTCATAAAAGAAAAAGAGTTTAAATTGGATAACTAAAGCTTATTTTTATCTTTTAATCGATCATTTATTGATGATTTTTATTCAAGGATTTATATTTTTTTTATTTTAATAAAAAAAATAATGTTTTTATATGCTAAAATTGAATTAAAATATTTTTCTGTTAGTAATTCAAGATATAACACCGTAAAATTAGATTTTTAATTTAAATAATTTTTTTATATTAAATATATATATATATATATATATATTAGCAACAATTTATGCTTATTTAATTCATTATTTCTGGGAAAAGAGTATTTGTAATTAATGGTAAAAAAAATTAGCTATTAGCTATTACTTGTGAGTTTTTCTTTTATTTAACATAAGTTGAAGTCATATTTTTTTCTCTGGAAATGATAAAGTTTGTTTTTAAGCTTATGTTTGTTTTTTTATTGGATAATATTTAATCAATTAAAAAATAACAAGCAATGAATATTAGCTTTTAAACAAGGTTTTATATTATTTTTTCTCTGTTACTCGAAATATATTCCGAACATTTTTACGCCGACAAAACTATTTCTTTAATGTTTTTTGTTACTAAATACTAATTTATGTATCAAAAAAAGTTAAGTTTGGGGGTTTTAAGAGCCAATTAAATCTGAGGGACAACATAATTTTCAAACTATGTAAAAATTAGTAGTTAAATCAAAAATATTACTGAAAAAAATTACTAATTTAATATAATTTATCGTGTCAGTATACTTTGAAAACCAAATATATATCAATTTTTTAGTATCAATATATATTCATAAAAGAAGGGTATTTAATAGCGCAGTCTATACATCATAATTTATATTTTTGGCTTAATTTTTAAAGAGAATAATTTTAGCAGGCTTTATATTTTATAATTAATATTTAATTCGGTACTACAGATTTATATTAAAATCGTACAAATATTTAAAAATTCAGTTAAAAAATCATTTATAGTTTCTATTTATAAACCAGGATTTTAAATTGGTACGAAATTTTCTATTGACTTAGCTGGGTAATGCTTATTAAAGGTAAATTTATGGCCAGTAAATGCTAAATACAAAAATCAGTATAAATAAAATGTTAAATAAGTGATATTCGCCAATAAATTTTTTGGAAAGCTGAAAATTTTGCAATATCAAATTAAAAATAAATTGGATTTCAAAATTAAGGCCAAAATATTTTGTTGTATAATTATCAGAAATATTGATATATTAGTGCATAATTTTAGAATTCATTTTTCATTGTTATTGATTGACTGCCATTTTTATGATTTATTTTTTATTTTTAAAATTTCTAATTTTTGCCCAAAGCACATTCTTCTATCATTTAAACCATTTTTATTTTTTCAATCTTATAAAAGCTTTTTGAATTTGGATTTTAAAAGATGCGAAGTGTAATTTTTTGACATTAGAAATATCGATTTTCGATAAATAAATAATTTCGGGGTTCTTTTTTTAAAATTTATTCTTTGGAAGCGTGAGTTCACCGTATATGAAAAATCAAACTTACCTACGGAATAAAAAGATTTATAATAAAAATGATGAGATTTATTTATTCAAAGCCAATATTCAATCTAAAATAAACTAGCACAAAAAAAATCAGGCTTTTTAAAATTTTCTTGACATTTTTTAGAATTTTTTTTACTGGATATTTTTATTAAAAAAGTTAAATTTATAAATCGGGGATCTTCGTTATCATCTTTTTAAACTAAAACAGTTAAATGATTTCATTAAAAAATTTAATGAAATAAAAAATGAATTCACAAATAGGCTATAGTTCATCAAATTTTAATAGAATCTCCATCATTTTAAATAATTTTGAACTGATTAGATCCACCCATTACCCCAAAATTACATTATAAATCCATATTTTTTTACTTTCAAGCTTTAAAGTAATGTTCAAACCCCCCGAGAATATGCAATCACAAAAAATCCATCGTTTCAGTTATCCCAGAGAATGGTAAGCTTGAAAGATTCTATATCTTTTTTGAGACACAGATGAAAGACCTTAAAAACAAAAAAACTAAAATTAAATAATTATCATTTTTGAAAAATTATAGTATGTTTATTACCTCAAAGATATTACCACATTTTTTAGACTACTCACAAACAGACCAATTTTCATCTCAGAAAATTTGATGAGGATTCTAGATCAAATGCATTTTTAGCCAATTTAAATGGGTTTAATAGAAATTTAGAATTTTTGGAATAATCAGGCAATTTCAAGATCATTTTTTAAAAATCAATGGTTTTAATTCTATAAAAAGCGAAAATATATAGCTGAAGTTTAATTTTAAAGAAAAATAGGCGATTAATATGTAGAATTATGCCCAAAATATTTTCTACATATTTTTTTTACCTATAACTATATTATTATTTAAATTATATCCCAAATTTATATCTGAGCCGATTAATGGCGATATTCTAGATATGAAAATATATACTTAATTTTAAACCTCTAAAAAATTGATATAACATATGTTCATAAAAAAGGGGTTTAAAGATTGTTTTTTCACCTTAAACCGCTTAACTGATCTTAATTTAAAGCATAGAAAACATGATGATAACAATGGGATTCAGTTCACGAAAGCGTTTTGCATAATATGTAATTACTAAGCATATAATTTACACTTGTTGCTCCTCAAAGCCCGTTGTTCTGAACTCAAAATGCGTTGAGTATGAGTCGATTATATTCAAATCTAATCCAATCAAACAAAAAAACATTTTATCTGGACACACATAATCATATATACAATGGCACCGAATTAGTTTTCTCGAAAAAAAGTAAATAAAAAAGGAGGTTTATCTTTATCAAGAGAAAAAATCAATTTATTTTCTAAACTGATGAAAATGATGTTTTTTTATTAAAGATGAGTTTAGAAATCTCCATATGAACTGATTTTCAGCACTCAACACTAGAGCTTACCTGTCCCGTTTATACGCAGCTTTTTTAAGTTTTGAATTTTTCTATTAAAAATGATGATGACTTCCTTCTAAAAAAATGGTGTGCTTTAGAACTGAAAAAATAAACTTGGATCTGATATTTTTTTTTAAAAAGAAAAACCAGAAGAATTGGTTGAGGTTTTTTTAGCTCAAGTTAATGATATATCAACAATATAGAAATATTAAAAAACCGAATTAATCAAGCCGATAAGAAACTTTTTCTCAGAAATCAGAAACCAAACATAAAAGAAAATATCTTATGCTCAATTTCATCTGGCAAAGGGGGTGCCATAGCTATTTGCATACAACCATTTCGTCTACTTTTTCTACCTATCTTTTTACATGATTAAGTTTGTATTGGCAAATGGAATTTGCGTATTTCTTAAAATTAAGCATCAAAAAACTTAAAACTTAAAACTTAGTTCTTTCTATTTATTCTTAATAAAGTTTACGAAATGTCCAGTATGTGAATTGGTAGTATACCGATAGTCCTGAAACCACCAAAAGTCAAATTTTAGATTATTAATTTATTAATAAATGGATTTCTGTTTGTATTCAAAATAATTTTACAAAAAACCAAATCAACAAAATTTCTAAGAAAAAATATTCAAGTGTCCAGATTTAAAACCAGTCCTTTATTCGCTATCAATGAGATATGATCTTCCATCTGAATGGGCTTGAAGGGATTTTCTTAATATTCACAACAGTATAGCCAATATAAAATATGTGCATTGGGAGATTCTTTAGATCACTAGAGATTTTCATTGAGATATTTTCTCTTTTTTTATGCTAAAACAGAGAAATGTAACAATTAACTTTCCTTATTCGTTTAAAATACCAAATACAGAAAATTTAAATTGTGAGAAATCTAAAGTGGGGCAAAACAGTACAATTTCGAAAATATATTTAGCTATATTACTAATCGTATATCCAAATAAAGCTAACCTATAAAACCTTTCAGAAAAAGGAATTTGCTAATTCTAAAAATTCCCGAGTTAAAAGCAAGGTGGTATAAGCTTCCGCCATAATGATGGCACATTTAAAATTAAAAGTGGAAAATATGCCATAAGCTTTAGAAAATAAGAGTTTCATATAAATTTATCTTGGAAAAGCATATAAACGCTATTACTGGCTTAATATAAAAAGTTTTGTAACCTTTGAACAATTACAGAATACCGATTAAATATATTTTTTGCTTTTTCGGGGCCGATGACATTAAAGTTGCTTTCATCTTTTGCTCAACGATAAAACTAAGCTAATATTATTTGTGTATTATTGGATAAATCAAGAAAATACACAAATTGAAATAGCAAGTATGCACAAATAAGAGTGAGGAAATACTTGGGGTCCAGAAGGAGTGTAACAAATGGCTACAACTTCAATTAACCCTTTCCGGGCCCAAATAAGTGCCTTGCTCCTATTAGCGTATATTTACACCTTTAATTGGCTCAAATTCATGATCTGCCCAATAGTATACAAATAAAATTAAACTAATAATAACATTGAGCGAAGAGTGAAAGCCGTTTTTTGTGACATTGCCCCTGAAAGGGTTAAAAGCCAAAATCTATTATTTATCGGGTGGAAAAAAATTCATATAACATTAGCACCAATGTCGCGTATTTGGAGAATATTTTTTATTTACAGTTGATGATTTCGAATCGATAAGTTTTCAGATGATTTGATTGATGATAAATCGGAATTAGTAAAGTATAATTAATTGAACACATTGTGTGGTTTATAATATAAATCCGTGTTAGAAAAAAATACACATTTTGTGGTTGTTGGGTGGCGGATTTTTGCTTTAGGGTAAAAAAATGTGCTAATATTAAGCACCAAATTGCAAATAATGCGAAGTTATTAGAAACGTTGCGTATTTGGGAAACAAGTGGAATATTCTTACACCATTGGTTGAATTTCGAACCTCTTAGTTTTAATATATATATTTTTTCCAATCGCCAAAAATAATAGAAAGAAACATTTTTTTTTCAATCAATCAATTTTTTTATAAAATATTTATTACAATCCTACTTGGATCCCCAATTTGTTTATTATGAAAAATCTTATATTATTTGAAATCATCAGAAATGATCTATAAACGATTTCCCTTTTTGGATGCCATGATTCCAAGTAGCTAATATATGATTTGATAGGGCGCTGTGCAAATTATATTTTCGTTTAACTGCCAATTCTAGGACACTAAGCGTTTTTGAAGAAGGTTTTTAAATCAGTGATAATTTGGTGTCAGGACTGAAGGCCTACAGGAAATTTCGTCTACTAGACCAGCCTATTAAAAGCCAAGATTAAAAACAAAAAACCAGTAAAAATAAAGAATTCCATTGTAATATGCGCTTTTTCTAAAAGCAATTAATCGAAAAATTTTAGTGGTCAAAAAGTAGGCGAAATTTCTTGGAGGTAAATTGGAGATAGGCCTCCAGTCACGTCACCGACAATTTACTTCTAATACAATTTTTTGCCAATTTTTTTTATAAAGATAGTGATTCGTTGATCTAGAATCTTTACTAGAGTCTATTTTTAATTTCTTTTATGGGTAAATTAATCAAGAAAAAAAGCATTCTGAATTTGGGAATGGGCCAATAAAAAACTAAAATTCCGTTTTTGGGCAATATTCATCGTGATAAAATGACAATGAATGTATTGAAAAAAAGGGGTTTTGTCTACCGAATAATTTCCCATATGGCAGATTCATTTTAGCATCAGACGTTTTATTAAAGTTTCTTATTCCCTTTATAATGAAAATATAAATTTGTAATACTATAAATTTTATTCGCATAAAAAAATTTATTTTTCTCGGTAAACTTAATAAAATATTAGGTATAGCAAATAATAAACGTGGAAAATTTAAGCTAGAAAGCGTACCAAAAAATTTATAAACTAAGTGTTATTAAGCAAATTGTGCATTTAAATAAAATTAACCTACTATTTTGAGGGAAAAAGCACTCGCATGCTGTAAAATTTCATAAATTACAATATCTTTGCATTTTTTGAAATGTATTGGTATATTTCATTTTTAATTGAAAAATATTCCAGGTAAAGAGTGCAGCTCGATAGGATGAATCTTATACAGAAATACCTTTAGTTTTGATATTCCCTTGACCCACAAATCAACCCAAAACTTTAGTTAAGGTATATATTGAGTCATTACAAATTAATTCGGTTAAAATGATTATAATTAAATCTTTTCTAGGTTTTAACAAAAATGAATTTTTGATAAATGGTTGTAGCCGATCAAATGTTCGAGGAACTTTGAAAAATTAGTAAAACTCATTTCAAACAATCAGTTATAATTTAATATTATGGTATCATGTTACTAATATTTTGCTCCAATATTATGATGAAATAACTAATTAGCTTTGTAATTTCTCAATAAAATCATACAAAACCATTTTTTAAAAAGACCAATTTTTAGATGTTCAAGTCTGTCCCAGTCGATAAACATAACTACTCCAATATAAGATAAATATTCAACCCAAAGAGTTTATATGAAAAGATATGAAAATATCAATAAGCCTAATCGGCAATCCATACAGCCCAACATTCCCCCCATTTCAACCCCCCCCTTCCCCCGCCCTTAAAAAGAAAAAGTATATTCCGAGCTTTATAATTCTAAATTATCTATTTTACAGGGGTTAAGGAAGGAATTGGAATGGTCCAAACAATGCTATTTCTATTTTTAATAATCGTATTTTTTCTAGTGGCTGTGTTAGAAAGTGAGGATCTTAATAATCACTCTAATCCTCTTATCTGAGTGATTTAAAATTATGAAAGCTTTCTTTTTTAGAAAGATCATACAATATATCTCTATTAAAGGACATTTCACCATCTTGGAACTAATTTAGTTCAATTGTGTGTAGAGAAAAATGATAGTATCTCGTAATGTTGCAAATAGTATTTCTGAAAGAAGAATTAACAATAGCTTTTTGTATAACATATCAGAACTAAAAAATGTAGTGTGAATATTATTTATTTCTATAGTAGTAAAAAGTCGATGCTTTTCTGTTTGTTCCATGGAAAGCATATCAAATATATTTATTAATATTCTGTGAATATTAAATCAACTCTATTGAGGTTGTGACCCTTAGTGTTTCAATGTAAAATAATAAATTTCCTGGATTTGTAATCATGTATTTTTAAATTTAACCACTTTTCAACCAGAATTTCAAATCTGAGATCTGAAGAATGTATTTAGCAGTGTATTGCTAATCAATACCCCAAATGCAGAAAAATGCCAAATTCGATATTATTTTAATAGTATACCAAATACGAACCGTATTATATTTATTTTCCTATAAATAAGGTGATAATAACGTATCTTGCACCTATGCAATTTTGCCAAGAGAGTTTTGGGTATTAACACATCAATACTTGTGGAAAATACACAATCTACGCTACTTTTATGTAGGCATCATCCAATTTTCCAATAAGAATAGCCTTTTAAAGATGATAACGCTAATCTGGATTTATTAGAGGGTATAATACCGCTGATAATAACAATTAGCTAGAATATCTTGTGATCCGACCCTTTAGAAATCCCCTATAGCTCAATACATAATGCTTCAAATATGAGATTATTGGGCTTTTATTAGAAAATTATGATTGTTAATCCGATGTTTAACCCCTGAATAATCCTGTTTTTTATTTTCGCATCCGTTTTCCAAAGTAAATCACACCCGAAAAATTATTGCACCCTTTATTGCGAATATTTCGCAATCGATGTTCTAATAATGATTTGCCATTGAGTGTATATGTTTAGATTCGTCGGATACACTCTCCCTCATTCATCATTTGTACGTCCATAAAATATTCTCCCCTACCTCATCCTATTTCACGATTATATTGTATCTCGGAAATCGAAAAAAATTGCCAGCTCACTTTTTTTTAGAGCCAGTTCTTATTGTTACTAATTTTATTGATTTCTAAGCGACCTTTTTAGGTGTGTATAAAGATAATGGGTAAAAAGACAAAACAATGGTTAATATGGCACATTGACTCATTATATTGCGGAGTCTATTAGCGTTTTTTAAGTGATTGGGGAGAGGAATGTTAAATTTGGACATTACAGCTTCCCTTAATTTCAAGTTTCCATTCAGTTTGTTAAGAAGCGAATCGTTGCTAAAAGTATAATACGATGGGCAAAAAGAAAAACTAGCTCTAGAGCTCTAAAATCCTTTCTCAAAACTATGCCATTTAATACAAAACAACTGCCCTCATGCTATAAAATACCACCAATCGGAATAATTTTCATAAATATACTCACCATTTATTGGTTTGGAAAAACATATACCAGTTAATTGGAATAAAGGACCTTATTATGCCTGTTTTGGGGGGGTTTTTTTATACGGGGAATTTATTTTTCCAGCTTTTATTTATTTTTTTACCAAGGAACTATTTTATTCCAGCTTTGTGTTGCCTAGACTGGCTCAATTTCATAATAACTAACCATTTGCTGTAAAAAACAAATTGGCCAGTAATTTTCCTGAATTTATGATTATCTCATTACGGCCATTAATAATATATTCAGCACATGAAGTGGTTCAGTAATAAATTTTTTCTGACCAATAATCAACGAAAATCTAATCCAAAGGGCCCTTAATTAGAATATTGCGTATTTGCTAACAATCTGGCATCATTATTTCGCAATATTTCAATATTTTGTTATTATCTAAAATAAAACAAGACATTCCTGATCTTGATTTACTACTTCTTGTATTTGTCATACTTAGTGAAAAAGTGACTGTATAAAGCCTAAGAAGAGATTTCTTAGGCACCTACAGCATGTTTTTTATACGGCTGAATAATAAAAATAAAATGGTATATAAGAAGGCGTTTTCTATATTAGAAAAATTTATATCCTATTTTCACATATCCTAGCCTATATTCTGTCTTCTCCAATATATATAACTGCCTCCTATTTACTTCATCTCTTTTATTTGGTCTCCTAATTTCAGACAATATTCTCGATCCTAATTCGATTTTTCCATAATGGAGGATATTAAAATTCAAAACATAAGCAATAGCAATTTGGTGATGCAACACCCCTTCTATGTTATGATTGTTTCATTTTACATAAGACTGAGGTATAATATGAACAATCTAGGCTCCTTGCTACAAGGATTGTTCCCGATAATGGGTTGGATCACAAGATATAATTCTAAATGGTTCGTTGGTGATTTGATTGCCGGTGTCACTGTCGGAATTATGGTAATCCCACAAGGTATCGCATACGCCACTTTGGCAAATATGCCCCCCGAATATGGCCTCTACACCGCTTTCATCGGCCCGATCATGTACACAGTTTTTGGTACCTCAAAAGATATCTCTATCGGTCCCACTGCCGTCATTTCTCTCATTACTGGCCAGGCTATCAATGGTCTCAGCGATTCCGGGTTTTCTCCTGCCACAATCGGTATTGCATTGGCATTTCTGTCTGGGGTAATTAATCTTATAATGCGTTTCTTCAAGCTCACCATAATCATCGAGTTTATTTCCATTCCTGTGATAATTGGTTTCACCTCCGGTTCAGCCCTCTCTATCATGACAACGCAAATTCCTGCTTTAATCGGTCTCAAAGGTATAAATACCTCAGAATCCGCTATTAGAGTGCTTATAAACATTTTCAAAAAAATTAGCGGTGCCCACTACCAGGATATCATTTTTGGCGTGTCTACTCTGATTTTCCTCATCATTTTAAAGATTTCTTCCTCAAGACTGGCTAAGATAAATAAGAATTTCTATTTCATAGGCGTCCTCAAGAACGCTCTTGCAATTGTATTGTTCACTTTGATCTCTTATGGCTTGTACAAATCAAGCTCTAACTTTAAGATATCTGTTGTTGGCACCGTAAAGAAAGGTCTTTACCGCCCAAGACTTCCTGATATTAATTCTACTCTATTCTCTAAATTGATCGTAAGGGCAATTACTGTCACAGTCGTTGTTATTCTTGAACACGTAGCTATCGCTAAGGCTCTAGCTCGAGTAGATCACTACGAAATAGACAGTGATAGTGAAGTCTTTTCTCAGGGAATAATTAACGTTGTGAGTTCTTTCTTTGGGTCTTATGCCAGTACTGGTAGTTTCTCTCGTTCATCTGTAAATAGAACTTCTGGCTCTCAGACCCCCTTCAATGGTGTCTGGACTACCATAGTTGTTGGGTTCTCTCTTTTAGTTTTATCCAAAGCTTTCTTTTACATCCCCAAGTCTACTATGTCTGCCATCATTATGCTCAGTGTTTTCGATTTGATAAGTAGCCCTAAGGCTGTGTATAATCTTTGGAGAGTGGGTCCAATTGATTCAATTTCAGCTGTTGTAGCTTTCATCATCACTCTTACTGTCAGTGTTGAGGTTGGTATCTATGCGGCTATGGGTGTTTCCGTCCTTGCTGTCTTGTTGAAAGCTGCTCTTCCCAAAATATCTCTTCTCTCTGATTCTAATTCTTCTAAATCATTCGTTGACATATCCATTTTCGATGTTGGTATTCCTAATTCTGGTATTGTCGTTATTCGACCTGAAGATTCTTTGTTATTCTTGAACTCCTCATATGTTAAACATAGAATTATTGACATCGTTCACTCGATCACTGTGTTTCCAGAAAATGTTGAAACCGAGGGAAATAAGTTCTTCATTTCCTCCTTCAGTTCCAATGCACATATGGAAGCCAGACACGAATTCCTCAATAAACTCTACCAAAGCAGGAAATTTTACAACCTTAACAATGTGGACTCTGCTCTCGACCTCGCATCATTGGAAAATGAAAAAAGCAAAAGGAACGAAGACCTTCCTGCACTCAGGGCACTCATTATTGATATGTCAGCTGTAACCACCATCGATGCAACCGGAGTCCAGATGCTTATTGATATTAATGATGAGCTTTTGGACTACTCTAAGAAACAAGCACAATTCTTTGAAAACCTGGGTAATGGTTCTAGTCCTTCCAGTTCCATTAGTACCGTTGCTTCCCACGATTTTGATATTCACTACGCTAATGTAAATCCCTCTGTCCTCCGTGTCTTAGAAGTCTCAGGTGTTATCGGTTCAGTCAAGAGTTTCAGAGATAGACCAAGAACTCAAGGATCGACTTCAAAAGTTTCTCTATCTCATGGAGAGTCTCCTCATTGTCAAGGTGTTGTCACTCCTTACAACATTGCCACCAACATGATGTTCCCCATGGTTGACCCCGAGGATCTCGCTGAATCTAGCAAATTCTCTTTCATCAACGATAATGTTCATAGGTCAGTACGTGAAGCCGTAAACGCCATTTATATTGGACATGTTTAGAGCCCTTTAAGATTTCGTTACTTGAATAATCTTTTCTTATCCATCACATTTTCAATTTTTTTGTATTCTGTATATTTATAGTCATCATTTCTTAGATTAATCCCGTTTTTACACGCAATAGAGCACAACATTAATCTTTGATCATTTTTCTTCCCTTCTCATTTCCATTCTTGATTTTCCCAATATTCTTGAAGTTATCCTAACTCCTTTGTTTCAGCTTTAAGTCGTAATTAACGTAAAAATAATTTAAGAACGACCCCCTGATGTTAGTGGTTTTTTCTCAGCCAAAGTTATTCAATTGGATGATGGATATTAAATTCTCTGTCTCCACAGAATTTAGATTTTTTTATTTGAATTAGCCAATAAAATTGCTGAATTCCATTACCAAAAAAAGTTTATTCTATTACCATTTTTTACTCTCTCTCCTTTAAAATTCTCTCTCTCTCTCTCCTTTAGATTTTTTTATTTGAATTAGCCAATAAAATTTCTGAATTCCATTACCAAAAAAAAAAGTTTATTTCTATTTCCATTTTTTATATTATCGACACTAATCCAGCTGCTTAAAGCTGACCAGA
>LSSL01007658.1:0-38506 GCA_001953115.1 Smittium mucronatum | reverse complement strand
GTTTTTTGAGATTCCACTATACTACAATCCTCTCTGCCTTGGTTGAAGGATATCTTAATTCAGATATGATATTAATGTATCAGAACTATCTTTTTTTAAAAAATATACTTGTGCATTTATTTCTCAAATTAGCGAAATATATGTAATTAATTTGATACCATCTGCCCAGCCGAAGCAATATTCATATCTAAAGTGATTCCAAAGACTTTCAAATTTAGTATTTAACAGCGTAAAATTTCAAAAAAATCCAATTAATCCTGATTGCGGATAGTTAGAAAACTGCTTATTATAGGGAGGGGGGGCCTAAACATTATTTAGCTTCTAGCTGACACCATTGATCTTGTATTTTTGTTGGAAACAGCAAGATTTTTGATTGAAACCCGCTTGACCAGAACACTTAAACTACAAAGACTAGGCTATTCACCAACACCCTTAAACCAATATCATCATGTATGAAGTTTTTTACAGCTACAAAGGATACTTGAGGTATGAATTTTTTTTGAAAAATCTCACATTTTTTCAATTTTTTCAATCATGTATTGCTGACTTTTTATTAGCAATAAAATAAATTTCTCGTGTAAAAACGAAGATATGCATCTAAACATAATTCATTTCAGTCCGATCTGAAACCCCAGATCTTAAATTTTTGTTGGGACTTTCAATTTCTAATTAAAATCCGCTTGCACAAAAAACTGGGCCTTTAGATTTTACTTGGCTTCATATATTTGAACTAATACAACGGGCTACGGGGCTATTTAAGGGCCGATAAGAGTCGACTGGTAGAATTTCCGGATTTTTTTCTCTTGCAATAATTTTTTTAAAATATTTTTTAGAAAAAACAACTATAGAATGAATTTCTCTTAAAAAAAACAGCTATTGATCAACCGAATATAAATTATGTAACCTAAATCACACATATTCTATAACAATGGTAAATTCAAATTTTAAAAATAATATTTTTTTTATAAATAAATTATTATTACATCCATAAATGTCATAGGGATGTGAATTTGTATTTATTATAAAGATACAGTCTAAGTTTTACTCGAACCCCAAAAAACAATGATCATACAACAGAAAAGAAATATAAAAACTTGAATCTTGAAATAAGGTAAGAGTGGAGAGGCGGTGATTAACAGCTTTTGGTGAAATTTAGATGTTATCATTTCTAAATATAAAAATTTAAAAGCCTCTCAAAAGATATTGAGAATCGTTTAGAAATCAAAGCTTTAACTATTAAATATGTGAAGGGGGGGGGGTCCAGATACTTCTTCCTTAAAACTATAGGGATGGTAGACTTAGTTGGTTCCTCATTATAGTTTTTTTTTTTCACAAGTGTGGTATTTTTAGCGGTGCTTTTTAAAAGAATATTTTTCCTTCTGCAATGGGTATATTAAGATGATGAAATGGAGTAATAATATTCTTTTTCGTTTTTTGGAAAAGTAAATATTGCTATTAAATTGAATTAAATTGAATCAGAAAAATAGCAGTTTTTATAGAAAAGTTCAATTTAGGCTTTTTTTAAAAGCCAATAAATATATACTGCAAATTCATTAGAAGTTGTATTTTGATAATTAGTGTTTCAGTTTAGTGACCCTCAGAATTAGAATCTGAAATTACTTTTTTTCTCTCTAATAGCTCCTCATTTTAATAAAAAAATAACTTGTTTATACTTTTTTTATAAAAATATCTTATCTTTCTTGCTTGCTTGCTATCTTGATTGTTATTTACGAGGAAAAATCTATTCAGCTACATTAAACTGCACTCAAGGCTCTCAAAAAAATAATATTTCACTATATTTATAATAGTTTACTACTACTACTATTATTATTATTATTGTTATTATTGTGTCGAGACTCCTTTGAACCTCCCTTTTATTTTGAAAATAATTTTTCCCAATCAAATCAAAAATCAAAAATCAAAAATCGTAGCAGTATTTTTCGTCGTTTAAAATATTTGAGGTCGAGAATCATATATTCTCACTTTTATGTATTGTATTTTGAAGAAAATTAACATTAATAAAATATCTTTTATAGTAATTTTTACATAAAAGTTATTAAAACTCGTGTTTTAATTTTATTTTTGTTAGTGGGAAGAGAGGGAGGGGGTGGAGGGCTTTTTCAATTATTTTTTTCCCTAAATTATCAAAAATATTCAAAGGTATAGAAATATTTTATTTCGAAATTTATAATTCTAGCCAGAATAGAAATTTATAATTTTTCTTTTAGCATCGACAACCTCAGATAAATAAATTTAACGCTTTTACATCGATTAATATACCTATCTGTAAATTAAATGAACTAAGAAACGCCATTTTGCTCATTTATAAAAAAAAAATTTACCAGGAAAATTTCTCTGAGAAATAGGAATTAATTCTAAAAGAACTCTGATAATCTTTTAACTGTATTTAATATATTTTATGTGATATATTTTATATAAATTTAGTTTTATTTTAAACGAATAACCATGTTTACATTTTCCCCCTACTTTTACAATAAAAAAAATAATAATTTAGAAACAGCTTTAAATATTTTTATTTTTGGTAGTAGGTGTAATATTATCCAAAAAAAAACATAAGTGTTATATTCAATCTTTGAAATCTTTAAATACAACTTTTTCTTAAAGTAAAAAACTCAAAAATGAAGGGCTATTTATGTTTTTGGAAAATATTCGTTAAAATGGTGTTAGAAATAAAATAATAAAATATAGAATATCTGTGCCAAAAGCTTCATTTAATTTATTTGTTTTAATAAATTTAGAATTTCTTATAATAAACTGAGAATTTTAATTTTAATTTTTTTTTTTTTAGAAAATTCGATACTTATTCAATAGTAAATATATTTTTTGAAGAGTGATTTTTTTTATAAAATGGGATTTTTACCAAGAAACGTAGTAATTTGTGAAAATGAATGGTTTTAAAAAAAATTTATTCTATTTTTCATATTAAACTAAAGATTAACTAATTTAAATTATATATATATTCATATATTTTAAATACACGATTCCGATAAAAAAGGGTGATGGTTTTAGAAAAATACATAAAAATATATACAAAATCTGGAATCTTTTTATTTTAAGGTTTATTCCAAGATTTATATTTGTAAAATATCCATGGAACTCTAACTTTATTTAAAAAATGTAACTCTATTTATTTATAAAAGATTTAAATATTTTTTTTTTATAATTTTCCATAATAGAGTTACATTTTTATTATTAAATTTATTTATTATTAGCACGCTTATGTAAAATATTAATAGGCGGTACAAGTTTTTTTAAAATTTTTAGTTAAAATTATACATATCATTATTACAATATATAATTACCGCTCTCAAATATAGGCCCACTATATTAATTTTTCTCTTTTATATTTATTTGTGATATTCCAGAATTCATCTATTTTCTATAAAAATCGAGATTAAAGCAAAAAAATTTATATTAAACATCATAAATCAATTTTTTTTCGAGTAATCATAAGTTAGGTTTGGGTTTATTTCTAAAAATAATTAGAGGAATTGCCTACTTTATTTACTTATAAATACATAAACAAATAATTATAGAAACTACATCCTTTTTATCTTTAACCTAGATAAAAAAAATTTTGAGTGGGTTATTTTTTAATAATTAAAAATTAGCCAATTAAAAGATAAATAATAAAAAGCACAAGCTAATTCATTTATATTTCTGAGATTTTTTTTAAGCTACTGGTTTGTCTAATAGAGATGGGTTGATGAAATGGACCTTCAATTTTTTAAATAGTCGATGAATTTATTGATAGGAACTATTTATCGAGAATAACGCCAGTTATAGCGGAATAATTGAAATTTTAATAAAAAAATCACATTTATAATTAGAAAAAAATTACCACCATTAGAATTACTAGTGTTATTTGTATCTAGTTTTTTAATGCCATAAATATTTATGGTTTTTATATTAAAACCCCATATAGGAGACCAATAATTGTAACAATCTAATATAAAGAGGGAACTTCACTGTTATTATAATATTAGCTAATGCGGTTCGATAATTGAGAATGCCAGTACGAATACCAAATTATTTATTTTTATAACTCTTTTTATTCCAGACTCGAAAATAATTTAGACATATTTGTGCAAAATTGGAATTTTCATTAGATGATTAAGACAATATCAAGCATCATGGATTACCATCTTGTAAGTTAATTGATAATAGGGCTTATTTTTTTGATATTAATTGAAGGGTTAAAAATCAATCAAGAAAAAGATATAATTGGAGTCTCTATTAATTAATGTAATGTTTTATCAATTAATAGATGCCTGGATTAAGAATACGTGTAGGTATTGCTAATTTTATGAGGCATTAACTAATTCGTTAAATTTGATGCTTACGCAAATTGCACTAATTAATAGCGATTTTTTTTTAGTGATACGGGAAATTACTTTAAAGATAAAAAATTAAAGATTTTGTCTTTTTAAAGAATAAGCTTTATTAAAAAAATGAAAAAACAAGTTTCTAAGAAATAGAAGGATTTAATTTTTTTAATTTTCCATTTATGTATTTATATTTACATAAAGTAGATTATTCCTCTATTATAAGAAAAATATTAAGATTACTTGAATATATATTAATAATCATATATTAAATAAAATTGATAATATGTGCGTTTTTGCTTAAATATAATTCAATTCAATTCAAAAAAACAATAAAAATATTTCTTTATTTTCTTAGAAAATTAAAATTTTGTACATTCTAAAGTTTGGGGGTGGGGGTTTCAGACAAGGGAAATGGAACATAGCTATTTTTCTAAATAAATATAATTACTTATTTATATCTCTTACCTACTTAATTATATGGACAAAATTTTAATCCATATTTTTCCTGATTAGTCTTTTTTTTTAGTAAAATCCAACATATTATAGGAAAGAATTCTAATAAAAAGTCAATTTTCAATCTGATAGGCTATTTTTTTTTCATTTTAATATAATAAAAATAAATTAAATTACGTGAATTTTGCAAAATTAGATATGTTTTTAAAAGAAGATTTTCCAGAAAATTAAATTGAAACAATCAATCAAATTATTTATTATTATACCAAATGAAAATAAAATATCAATAGGGTCTAGCTAAAATGATGCAAAACATGTTTATCGGGAAATTCGGTTTTTATTGAAATAAATTCTCTTTTTTGATGTATACAGGTGCTTTCCAATAAAAAAAGTTACATGAAAAAGATATAAAATCGTCTAAATAACGCATTTTGTTGTGGTAAAATCGAATTTCACATTTAAATTCTTTATATTTTTATAATTTTTTCAGACTGGTTTATATATTCAAGTGGTTTAAAGTAAAATTTATCAAAAGATTGCCTTGTATTTTTCAGATGTTTTTTATTAATATAAAATATATATAACCACAAAAAGTTTTTTTTTCTAATTTTCAATAATTTCGAATAAAAATTTAAAATAAAGTATTATAAATTGGTATAATTTTAGTTAAAAAAATTCTTAGAACAATTGTAAGCCCAATTTTCAAACAATTTTATCGAGTTCTGAAGGTATCTATGATTATTTCAGAGATAATCAAATCTTTGAAAACACTTATGAAATTGATAGGACACGCACAGATAATTAATTAGACAAATTATCAGAGGATTTTATAAAAAAGTAAAAGAAATTTAACACAAGATCATTTGATGACTATTTTCCTTTTTAATTTCTGATTTTTCCAATATGGGAATTCCAAAGGTAACTAAAACAAAAATTTCAATATAGGACTCAATTAATTTATTTAAAAAATCTAAAAGTTTATTCAACACATTATTCAATGGGAATTTTTTTTTAAAACGAGCTCTGGATTTGCTCAGTGATTAACATCAAGAATAGCTCACGCGATAAAAATCACTATGAAAATAATTTTCATTATCCAAATTAAAAAATTGTTTTTCAATTATTTATGGTTTCGTATTTATTTTACCACTTAGATTCCATTCTTATTATTGATGCATCAATACAAGAGAGTTAAAGTTTTGCAGCTGATTTCAGAGATTCTAAAACATTTTTTTCCGTAAAAGATTAAAAATGATGTGTTAAAATAGAATTCGATCACATCCCAGATTGGAGGGTAACAATATTAAGTGGTACTAATTTTGTATTCATACACGACTTTAACATATTTACTAGTCAATTAGTTAAATATAAGAATCTTCTCTTGAAAAATACTAAGGAAAATCTCACAGATGAGCCATAATGCTGGTCAAAAATCACAGATTTTGGATTTTTTTTGGTATGTATTGATATTTCCGGCAATTTTGCCATTAAAAGATGAAAAATTAAATCAAAGATATTTTAATTACAATTTTGAAATTGGATTTGTAAGAATAATTTGTTAAAATCATTTTTTTCGTATTAAACAGGTTTGAGGGGCTGCTGGGATAAAAACAAGAACATCATTAGGCTTAAACAATTACATTCATGATATCTGCATTTTTTTAACTAAATAAAATTTGTGCTGCACCCGTAAAGGAGGTCTTGCACACATAATATTAGTAATCAATTATTAGATTATGTTGATTTTAATCACCCACAACAATTATTTATTGTTTATTATTTTATAAGCACTATGGTTAGCTATTTTATCTTACAATAAAAAGCGTTTAAAAAAATTCAAAAAAAAACACTATCAACAAATAAAATAATTAAATTAAAAATTTGCATTTAGTAATTAATATATTACCCCTCCAAAACTGATTGTAATTTTAGCCCCTTAGTGTAAAATTTAGGTTTTTTGTAAAAAAATAATCAGGAAACTCATCTTGTGAATATGTACTAATATTTTATTTAAAAATAAGAACAACAATATGATGGATAACCCATAGGCTCTGAAGAAACAATTCTCTATAAAGATTTATTTTAATATGTTAATTTCTAATAATTAGTTTTTATAATTAAAAATTCACTCTATTCTTTTATAAAAATACTCTCAAACAATTAAATGCTTTCGAAAACCCCTTTTAAAGAGTAAATCTGTATTTTTTTAGTCTTTATTATGATAAAATACCTTTTTCATGAAATATAAAATGATTATACACCATTGAATCGATTCATATTAAGCGATATCATTTTATTAATAAATGATTGAAAATTAAATAGGTTAATTTAAAAAAACTTTTAAAATATAATCTATGGTACGCACTACCGATAATCTAATCATCTTTTCTTTCGCAAAGGTACTCTACCACCAAAAGAATAACATTTTCTATTTTTTAAAACATTTGGGAAAGCGAGCGAAACCGCTTGGGGAATAATAATTTTTCACACCAGCTATGCAGAATTATGGAGCAGATAAAAGGCTACACTGCAAATCAACTGTAAGAGATAATCACTGTTCTTTATCCCATAAAGCTGAAAGATGTTTTCAGCAGATCGGTTCTGATTTACACAGATAACACTACCACTCTGGTATTCGTAAGGATAATTGGCGGAACCAGCTCTCCAGAGATTCTCTAGATTTAAGAATGTATATGGCTTCACTATCTAGAGGCCAAAACCAAAACACAGGTAACCTAGGCTCCATTAGTGCTGATCATATAGACGCACCGAGTTGATTTACTGCCCAAACAGAGTGATTCTTTTCACCCAAGGCCCTTTTCAAACCGAAAAAAAATAAGGGAAACAGGATGTATATCTCTTTGCGCCTTTGAAGAACAAGAATTCGACGAAAAAATAAAGCTGGAATAAAGAACACCAAAATATCTGCCAAAATGCACTGAGGTTCAAATTTTTGATCTCGAAGAGCCCGTACCGCTTCTCAAAGTGAAAATTGATTTCACAAAAAGTCCAGAAAGCATTACAAGAGCACATAACCATGACAATAGTTAAACCTTTTTATAATTTGGCAATATGTTTTCCGGAAATATAAGCGCTTTCAATGACACAGCCCAACATGATGCAGGCGATTAAGGTGATCCTAGAACTGAAAAGCGGAAAGTCACCAATTAACAAAAAAAGGACTAAAATGTGCTGGTTTGGAGAATCAGCGGAGCTCCCTCAAGAACCAAGGTGTCTCCAAAGCTACATTGAGCTTAATAATGGAAAAAAAACGTGCGGTGAGAAGGACCACTTATTATCAGATTTAAAATAAACGTAAGGATTTGCATGGGGCACGGTATAGCAACTCTGCAATAAAATCTACGAGCTTCTTAAATTACCGAGCCGAGATATTATCAAATATAAGTCTGAAGGTGTACACAATAAAGATGTATAAATCGGCAATATTCCAGCTATCACCAAACCCATAGTCAATCCGCGGAAGTGACTACATACGGAGACTACTTATGGCACTGATAGAGAAGAGCATAACTAGTTTTATTATTTATGCTATATAAATATCATTGGTCATCGAGTGCTTTAAGAGAATTCGGCCCAAAGAAACCCCGGAAAAAACTACAAACCAGTAAGACATGTCGGTTGTTTGCAGATTTTTTTAAAAAAATCGATAACGATATCAATTGAATAAATAGCTTAAAGATAGGAATTAGCGACTGGATACTAAAAATGGTAATTTTTGCGCTGAAGGAGAAGCACAAGGTGCGTATGATTATCAGGCCCTGCAATATCAGCAGTCAAAAGGAGAAAGTAATGTGCCCAGTTGAGGATTATAGAGTATATCATCCCAAGGTGGCAGTGAGTTTATTCTAAGATCAACACGCTTAAAATAATAGCTTAAAGGTAAATATATTATTCAGGATATTAGGGACTATGTTAATTTGCTATCAGTCAATATTATAACCAGAAATATTCAAAATATTTCAAAATTTATTAAAAGGGCGCCAAATAAGCCAATAACGAAGGCTGGAGCAACAATTGAAACACTAGCAGCGAATTCAGATGTATCCTTAGATTAAATTTTAGAGAAGATTCTGGTCAAATTACGAAATATTAGACACATATTATCACTTTCCCATACAAAAGAAACCAACACCACAAAAATGATAATACCTCTGGAGTCGCTTAATATATATCCATCTAATGAGGTATAATCTAAAGTTGATTTATCTTTGGCGAATATTAACTAATATTATACTAGGTATGGATTCGTATTAGGGCCCAACCTAAAAATTCATTATTTATGCTATACCTTTTCAAAAAGATGATCAGTTTATCGAGAGTGCTTACCATAGCATATATTTTAAAAGCTTTTTTAAATTTTACTTGTAGTTTTTGTTGATCTGTTAATAAATATGATATCTCTTGATATGAATCCACCCTTATTATAATATTAGTTAATAATCTTCAAAGACTAAATTAACTTTTATATAAAATAATATATATTGAAAATTGAGTTCTCATATATCTAAAAGATAATTTTTTTTTTTATACAGCTAAAATATTGAAGATTAAAAAATAAAAAACAAAAAAGTTTTTAATTCTATTATTTCAATGCCTCATCTGCAAAATAATGAGATTTGGTTATGTTTTGGAAAATTTTCTTAAAAAACTCATTTTTTGTGGCCAATATTTTCATAAATAAAATAAAGTGACTTTGAGAAAAGATATATATTGGCACAAAGAATTATTTTTAAAATAAATTTTATGGTTTTTTGCTTGATATTAAAATTTTGAATTTGGGTTTTGACTATTCTCGAAAATATATGGAAACTTTAAAGTTTCTAATTACCAAACGATGTAAAGCATTTACAGAAAATGTATTTGATATTATTAATGCTTAATTTTTGAAAAAATAACATAAAAATCACTGTTATTGTGGTCCTGAGGGTAGAGGAGGGAATAATTATTTGAATACTTTGAAGTACGAGACTTTTTTTTTAGATGAATTAATAAGAAAACTTGATTTTGGGAATTCGAAACAATGTACGATGTGTAGGAGATGGAGGGGTATTTGTTTGTTTAGTTCGGAATAAATAAAATATTGAGTAGAATGAAATAAAAAAAACAGATTTTAATCAAAATATGTTTTAATTTTCTTTGAATTAATGAAGGTACTTTGAAGAATAGTTTAAAATTAATTATTTTAAGAAATTTGATGGCAGTGGGGTGGGGTGAGCGGGGGGGGGGGGTTTAGATTAATTTATAACTAAAAACATGAGATAAATAAGTATATTAAAAGGGGGTAAGTTATTAGGAGAAATGATGAAAGAAGAAAATCTTCAATTAAAATGAAGGGGGGGGGTGCTTAAATAAAAAATTGTAAATTTTTTTGTGAGAGGAAGGTAGGAGGGGTTGAAGTTTTAAAATTAGAAGTGTTTTTAAAAATAATTTGGTATATTTTTCAATATTCTTCAAAATAGATTTTTGATAATTTTAGCTCAATTCAGAAAAAAATAAATGAAAGTGCTACTATAATGCAGAATTAAAGCAACTATATCACAAAATTTTATTTTTTTAACAAAACGCGTTATTTATAACAATTATAAATCTTTTATTAAATTTTTTTTATTAGAAAACACCTATATTTATCAAAAAACGCATTTGGCTCAACATAAACCGAATTTAGAGATAAACGCATTTTGTATCATTTTAGCTAAACCATAATAATATATCATTTTTATTTGATATAAGTGTAAATAGTCCTGTTGATTCAGTTCAATTTGCTGAAATTTTTTTTAGGAATATATCCGCTTATTGAAATTTTCCCTATTATATTAAACTTTAAAAAAAAAATGTGTTTCTTTTTTCAATATAATATCACTGTTTAATATAAACACATTAAAACTATATTAAAAAAATATTAATATCATAGAATTTATCAAAAAATAACAAATTATATAATTAATAATACCTGGAAAAAAAAAATTCTTGACGAAATGATGCTTTTTTAATTGTATTGGTTTTTAAATCTATTATTTAGTAAAATTTTATCAAGAATTTAAAGAATAAAAAACCACTAAAGTGTTTTTTATTTGAAAAAAAGATTAAATTTTAATTATGAAGATAAAAGCCCTCAATCATTATGAGTATCAAATTATGTATACGTCGATAAGAAAATCAATCAATATATTTACTATTATTTATCACAGGATTGTATAATTCCAAGAATTGAGAAAAAAAATTTTTTTTGGTGAAAACTGACTCAAATAATATTGAGATATAGGATCTATGGTATAATTTAATTCGATAATTTAAAGTCGGAAAATTATAAAAATAGTCAAATTGATTAATGTGTTTTCAAATTTGATAATATTAGCTAGTTTTTTTTGAGAATTATAAATAAGACAGATAATAGGACGAAAATTTACGGCTAAGATTATTTTTAATATTTATTGGTCCAAACTGTAAAGTGAAATAAATTGACTCGTTGTCCCTGTTTTGCTTTAGAGTGATAAAAACGACTCTATTTTGAGGTTAAAGTTTTGATATGTCATATTTGAAATTCATCTGACTGTATTAAAAAATGTGACATTTAGCTCTGAAAAAATGCTCAACTTTATAAAAAAAACTACCCCTAATTATCCATGCATATTAATGTATATTTTTTGTTTTTTTTAGGTTATTTTGCTTCATTTTTTAAAGCTTTATTGAGCTTTGTACATAATCCCCTCTCACAACCCTACATCATTTTCCCATTTTGAATAATATTTCCAACTAAATTCCATCCAAATTTAATTTAATAACGCCACTATTTTATTTAATAAAGAAAAAAAATAATTAACTCCGATTTCCTCAATCCCAAAATTTTAAATTTCAGAAAAATGTGCCTTTATAATCTGTCCGTATTTAAACGCCCATTTTCTAGTGTAAATTTAATGTTATAGTTATATATTTATATTTTTAAAATTGAAACTTATAACTGATTTTTCAAGGTTTGATATTTATATAAATATATATATTCACCATTAAAAAATTATACATCAATTACATATCAAATAATACCAACAAATTTAAAATTTGAAAAGCTAAGGCTATCTTTTTTTTTTTCTTTATCACAGAATTTTATTGCAATTAACGCCATTAAAGACTATACTAAAAAAATGTGAAAAAAAAGACGTATAGAAAATACTATTATCATAACTACAATAAGCTTCTCTACCATACTACCGGCTGCGAACCTACGAGAAAATGGTGCAATCTGCCAACAAAAAGACCCTCCCCCCCCTGGAATTGATTCAAGTAAGTTTATGAATGAAGTTACTTGCAGTCAAGAATTGAGCTCTTTGTCAATGAACAATAGTTCATTGAAGCTAATGAGCTCCTAGTCAGAGCCTACTTCTAACAGGATTATTAAAATTATTCTCCTACCCAAACGTGAGCTTGATCGACGTGGCTTTTCTAAAAATACCTGTTAGACGCTGAAATCCGTCTGACTGTCGAACTCTGGACTTTTGCACTAAAATATGTCTCAGCTATACTAAACGATCTTTCCTCCTGTTTCTAGATAGCCCCCCTCTGGAATCGATATCCTCCGAATCGCTGTGCGCTGTCTCCACCATTCCCAACCAAGAATAGTACAACGCTGTGTGAATTTTTGGTCTAGTGTACTTCGAAAAGTACACTATTGAGCCCCTAAACCACGGCAAGGTATTTCACTTTTAGGGGGTTTTTTTTACTGTTAGTGTTCTTTTATCAATATCTACATTATCGATCCCTTCGAATATCTGCTAAGATTTAGTAACAGCAATCCCACATTCATTGGGTAGTTATTTTTATATGCTCAAACCTGATAACCAAAAAATTTGTATAAATAAAATTTAGAATAAAATAAAATGTGAGAATTAGTTTATCCGCTTGCTAAAGATAAAAATTTATATGTCAAAATATAAATATAAAGTTATTTGGAAGATATTTTATTTATTCTGAAAAAAGCATTTTTTATAAGTTTAGAAAGTAAACTACTAAAATTTGAATTTATAAAATTGGTTTCTTCCTCTTTCAAAATATTATTAATACTTTGCTTTTATAATTTTTTTCTCATGAATAAATTATTCCTTCAAGTTTTTTTGGCTACTCAATGTTCCAATAAATACAAAAATTTTATGCTGAAAGGCGATTTATTGTATGTTGTTTTTTGTTTAGGCTTTCCATATTATAACTTGTGATTTAGTTTTATTTATAATAATGTGTATTATTACTTTTTTTTATTTGCTTTATTAAAAAGCACTTTATACACCGTCAAAGTGGTCTTAAAAATAGTGGCTAAAATGAGTAAATATTTTGTATTCATATAAAACATCTCACAGTGAGTATCTAATAAAATAAAAAAACCACCATGCAAAATTGTAAAACCTAGCGTCAAAAATTCATTGGGCATGATTAGAACATTTATAATGAGACAAAATGATATAATATTTTTTATTATCAGCTATTTCGTATAATATTGATTGATCTTAAATTATATCTAGTTTTAAAAATCATGAAATTTTTGACCATGAAAATTATTAAAAAACTCCATACTTGAATATGTGTAAAATTACTCAGATTAACAGGATTTTAGTGAAAAAATAATTTATAGTAACATTTTGTTAAATTTTTTATAAATAACATGATTTAAAAATTTTCTAGTAATTATTTTTTTTATATTTAGAGAAAAGGATTTACTCTAATTACAAAAATTTAGACGATTAAAAACAAAATATGTTTAAACGCGAAATAATTATATGTATTAGCGAGAATTTCCTTCTAAATTGCTTATATCAATGTATTTGTAAAAAAATATATATTAAATATTAAATTTATGGCTTCATAACTAATACGATATCATAAAAACAGTTTAACATAATAATATATATTAAAATATTCAATTTAGATTCTTTAATTATTTTCATCATTAAGAAAGAAATTAAATTTTAAAATGAGAATCTCACTCAAGTTTTTATTTTTAACACGAAAAATAAGATTTAATTACAAATATTTATATTAAGGTAAAAAGATTGATCGAAAAAAATATTCCCAGTAGCTTAAATCTACTTTATTGCAAAATAGCTGAACCGTATAAGAGTACTTGAAATAATTAAAATAATTATATTAAAATATATATACTTTTTTAAAATTTTTAGTGAGTTTCTATATTTATCTTTGTGTTTAATTAATAAAAGGATTTAATTAAAGATAATGAATTAGATTTTTGTTGAAATAAAAAATAAAAAATAAAAAATAAAAACGAATAAAAAATATAACATATAACATATTGATAAAATAAGCGCATTTCACAGAATCACAGAATCATATGCTTTATAAAAAAAATCTGATTTTTTTTTAAATTCTAATGATATATAAAATTTCAATTTTTTTTAATATTAAAAAAATATATCAAATAACAAAAAGAAGAGATTATATAAAGATTATATATATCATATACTAAAAAAAGCAGCAAAATTTCGATTATAATAAACTATGAATAATAATATAAAAAATAATACATAAAAAGAATGTTTTTTTTCTTGGTAGATTACTTTCCACTTTCCCTAAAAAATTATACAAAAAAATTCTCATTACATTTTTCACGCTTAAATTTAATTAAAGATTCTTTTTAATGTAATTTTTCTATAAATTATGTTATTGAAACCAGCCGGAAAATATAGTTTAAAATTAACGAAAATTTTTGCTTCATCTTGGAAGATAAGAAATCACGAGAGTTTTTTTTTAGAATCTAGAAATTTTAAAATTTTCAGAAGGCATACCATCTTAAACAAACAAAAATTTAAATATTAACCCGCCCAAAAAATTTAAAAGTATAAATATTTTAAACAAAAAATTCAAATTAATTAAGATTATAATTATTTTTTCTCAAATTTAGAACCCTTTGAAAAATATTTTAACCCACTTCTCTCCATTTTTTTAGTTTAATTCAAATATAATTATATAATAATATTCAACTTTAAATTAATAATAATTAAAATTTCACCTTGATAATATGTTTATAAAAGCTGGTAATTTTTTTTTTTTGGTTTTAAAAGATAACTTGGAAATTTTTAAAATTACTGAATATTTAAAAAATTTATCTCAAATTTTTTTATGAAATTAATAAGAATGAAATTTTGTTGAAAATTTAAAAGGATTTGATTGATAATCATATTTTTTAATAGAAAAATTGAAAAAAATCACAAAGATTGCATTTAATATAACTATTAAAGCTGAGAAAAGGATTTTCAAAAAAACTTAGACGAATAAAATAAGATATAAAAAATTATATTAATCGCAAAAAAAATCAACAAATTTTTTTTAGATATGTCAAAATTTAAAATATAATGTGTGAAGATATAAAATGGAGATTTTTGAAGAAGATATATCTATTTTGTGAATTTAATTGTTTTTTAAATCGTTACAATCACTTTTTTAAAAAAATTATTTATTATAGTAAATCTCATTTTTACTTTTTCCAAGATTAGTTAAACTTGGTTAATATTTAATAAAAATATTTAAAACTAGGGAATGTTTATTATATATACTATTAAATCGACTTTTTTTAAAGTTATACAGTCATCTTAACCCAAAAATAATGAATATGAATTATATTTCAATTCTTATTTAATGTGATCCACTTTAAAAAATTATTTTTTTTCGCTTTTTACCTTTTGTCTAACACATAAATAAAACGATTTTAATTCAGTAAAAACTATAATTTAGTTAAAATTTGATTAAAAGTATTATAATAATCCAACATATTTTTTTAAGAAATAAAATAAGATCTATTTTGAAAACAACCATCAATATCATTCAGCTCCAATTTATCTAAATATATATAATTTTAAATTTATAAGGCATATCATAATTTTTTTCCCCTTCAAATTCTCATTTTATTTTATTAAATATTGAGTTTTTACCTTTCATTATAAAATATTGTGAGTAACAACTTATTTACAGTACCAGGATGTAAATCTATCAATATTGTCAAATAAAAATATTTATATGATCTTATATTCAATTTAGAAATTTTACTTTTTTGAAAAATTTCTTTCAAATATACTCTAATAAATTTTTTGTTAAATATAGTATTATATTTAATGTAGAAATTTGATAATTAAATGATGTAAAGTTGAATAAAAATTAAATAGTAAAAAATCTTAGGGTTTTTACTATATTTAAATTAAAAAAACTAGTAAAAATTAAATTTATTTTGTGATCCCGGATGATAAAAAATTTGGGGAGTATGATTTCGACAAGCATTTCTTCATCATTTTATTTTATTATTGGCAACATCAATTTAAAACTAGTTTTTGAAAATTTCAAATAAAAAATTTAGTAACTTTCAGAACTTTTTATCCATAAGAAAGCATGTATTAAAATTACCGTTATTTAAAATTCGTTTCTTTAAAATATAAAATATAAAAAATCAAAATCAGATGATAAATGCTTCACCATTTTTTTTCTTAAGAAATTGATTTAAAAGTGAGTGGCTGTTATTTTCTTTTCTTGATGTTGTAAATTAAAGGTATGATATACATAATGTAAAAACTAATCATAAAACAAAGAAAAAAAACAAGATTTTTTTTATCTTGAATAAACCAACTCATTAAAACTTTAAACTTATTATCAAAAAATTTAGTAAATTGTTAGATTTTTTAGTTTGTTTTCTTATCAAATATATGCTAACTTTGAAACTTCATTTGTGATGCTTTTATCATACTTTGAACATATTAAAATATGTTAATTTAAATAAATAGAAAAAAAAACTGATTAAAGCATAAATTAAAAATTATGAATTTTTAGATCTAATATAAAAAACAATTAAATACGTAAAATATTATTTTTGAAGAAATTTTTATCCAAAAATTACATAATCTAATCCAGTTTATAGTTAATTAAATTACATTAAATAAAGATATTCTAGTGCAAAATAATTTTTTTTAATACCATCAGCAATATTATTTTGGTTGGCGTTAAAAATAAGAAAGAATCTCGAAAAAAAAAAAAGATGAATGTTGAAAAATCCGCAAATACACTAAAAAACATATGCATTTAATTTTCACCAAAAATTTTCACCCGCGAATTTATTAAAAAAATCCTCAAAAAAAATAATTATTGGCCAAAATTATTTTTACCATCTTGTATTTTTTTATTTTTAGATTAAACAACGAATTGGGTCAGAACAAGGACCATGAATCAAATAATCGTTTTATTTCATATAACTCTTTCATCCAAGGTGGGTCTTTTTGTGTCTTTCCCATGTCAAATATCTATTTCGTCTTTGATTTCAGCCTAAAAATCATTCTTCTGTTGTATTAATTTTTGAAACCAACAAATATATTTTTTTGTTAATTTAGTAGTCAGAGAATTTGGCAAACTAGATTGAAAAATCTAAAAAATTAATAAAAAACTAAGATATAAAATAATGGAGGCTATATGACCCCCAAATACTTTATTTTTTTAGCCATTTGTATGAAAAAATAACCTTCTATTCCATCATCTTTATAAATAATTTTTATCCATAGTATTAAATGCAAGTATAAATATAAGAAAGATATCTTTGATTAATACTAAATTGAATACACAAGTGGGTCTTTTTAATATAGAAAAACATCATATAAAAAAATTTGGTGTAAATCAATATAATATTAAGAACAAAAAATTCTATGATTTGAAGGGGTTTGTTTGTGGTTCAATATTATTAGCAAATAAGTTTGCATATTGTGAAATTTTTTTTTTTCATTTTTGAATCTGGATAATTTGATTATAATAAGAATATTAGAGCTGACGATTTAATTTGACAAATTTCTGCAGATTTTTAACGATATTTGTGAGAATAATTAGGCGGGAAAAATAATTATTGTTTATTTATTTTATACATTTATGGATTATTCGTCACTATGACTAATTTTCTATTATTTTTTCCAAAAACTGTATTTAACTATATTATTTTTAATATTTGGGTTTTTAGAAATAACAATTAATTCATTTTACTGCGACGATTTTTTATATTTAATGTACCTATAAATGGGGTCGTGGTTTATGTGCTAAAGAATAAAAAAATATTTGAATATTGATTTTGGATTCCAGGAAAAATAAAATTTTGAAAAAAATATTATAATATATTACATAAATTATAAAAAAAATTCGAATAAGAAAGTTTTTTTTTTAATGTAAAAATTACTAAAAATCACCCTCTATACAAAAAATTTATCTTTTAATTATACAATGTATATTTAGATGATTAGACAATTTTTGGTATTTTATTTAATTGTTATAAAATAATGAAATGATTAGCTATTATGGATGAAAAAATAACCAATCAGCATCACTTGTTAATATTTTTTCATCCGTAAGACATCCAAGCTATTTTTTTCGTTGATAATTATGGTAAAATATAAATAATATGGGTTTATTTGATCAAAATATTACATTTTAATAATTTAGTTAATTTCACACGTTTTAAATATTAAATGATAAAATTCAGCGATAAATTTGTTTTTTTATTAGAAAGAAAAGTAGAAGTCGAAATATTCCACTTATAAATTAGACAAAAATATACAAAATATGTGTCCATATACAGATTCTTCCATCAAGACATTATAAATTTCAAAAAATATGCATCCATAAACAAATTTTTGATTTTAAAATCTATTAGTCAATTTCTAATCAGTACAGGTGGTTTTATAGATTATGGAGCTATGGTTTTTGTGGTAAAATTTTGATTTTTGAATATGGTGTAAAATATTTATTACATATAAAAATTGCTAAATAAAAACACTAGTATTATACTATGCAATGAAATCATCATATTCGCTGTTAAAAAATAAAAAATAATCGAAATTAATTATCTAAATTTGTTTAATAAAAAAGTATCCAGATTTTTTTTAGAGTAAGTTTGAAAATACAAAAAAGTAAATATTTTATTAAAGTCCGGTAAAAAAGCAAAAATATATGTTGCTCTGAAATATTTTAGAGTTTGATTTTAAAAAAATCAATATGTTTCATAAGTGGTAAAAATTTTTAGCTTTATTTGTTTGACGAGATTCAAATTTATTTTGTTTAATTTTTCCGACGATCTAAAATTAATATTTATAGATTTAAATAGAAATATGAATTTAAATCAAGTAAAATCCTTTTGGGTTATCTTTTTTTTTTATTAATTAATCATTCCTTATATTTTTAATATTATTAATCTTACTCATTAATGATAGAAAATATGAAAATCGTAAAGAGATATGTTTAATTATTCAAAAAAAAAATCCTTATATTTGTAGAGTTTTAAGAATTTTTTTTTTATAATCGTCATTTTTTCGACTTCGATTTAGTCATATATATTTTTGATAATCTATAATTATGGGAAAAAATATACACGTTATATTTGGTTTTGATTATTTTTTGATGGTTATGGAATCGAATAATATTGAACTACTAATTATTAAATGATTACTTTAAATAATATATTAGATTAGCTAATGAAATAATTGAAAATTTTAGCCAAATTCTCACTTGGAACAATTAAATAAAAAATATCATTCCAAGTTAAATTATTGTAACTGAGGGATAACCTCGTACCTCAAAATCTACCTTAGATACAAGTTATATTAACAGCTTTGTTAAACTTTGTGATGCATAGATAACTATTAAAATATTATTTTTAAATTTCAAGCAGAAATTTAAATCTAAATTGTCTAATTAATTAGACTACCAGCGTAATAACTGGATTTATTTCAATAACGCGGCTTTTTGCAAATAGAAAAAAAAATCAAAAAGAGCTCACTAATATTAATCCATTAAAATAACTTATTATGTATTGGATAAAAGGATATAAACTTATAAAAACATTTTTTTTGAATTATGTTTAACCAATAGCGTTATATTAGTAAATGTTGGTTTATACCAATAAAAAGATTTAACTGAGATAAACACATATTTATCAAAATAAGACGATTTGTTAAATAAAAATTAAATATCATTATTATGTTTCATCTTAGTTATTAATTTCGATTTTATTACAAATGCTATTTTTTTACAAAAATATACCAAATTTATCAAAAAAAATTTATAGTAATGAGAAAAAAAATTCATATTTACCATTAAATATTATAGATAATTTGAAACCTTTAAGACAAAAATAAAGAAATCACCTCTACTTTTAAGTATTAAAAATTAAAATATGTCTATATTCTCAATTTTTTATAATGTATAATATAAATCAATCTTTTAATAACATTGAAAACGGATAAATATACTTTTTCTAATATCGAAATTAAAAATGTAAAATCGTTCAATTTTTTTTTTCATTATTGGCTACTGAATTTCAACAAAAATCCTATTCCCATGGTTTTAAAAAGTAGACAGAAATTTTTTAAAGATGATATTTATCCTTTTTGTATTGTGCTCTACCAAAATTATAGTTATCTTTTTTAGTCTAAAAGCTATCGTTACGGAAAAAGACATGCTCAACAGGGGTTAAATCAAAATTATACGCGTAATAATGATAACAAGCCTTAATATATCTCTCAAAAAAAATTTAAATCAAAAAAAAAAATCAATATTTAGAAGACCACCATATTCATTTTAAAATAGTCTTTTATAACTTAAAAAGAGCTAATTATTTCGATAAATTGGTATATTTTTGTAAAAAAATAGCATTTGTAATAAAATCGAAATTAATAACTAAGATGAAACATAATAATGATATTTAATTTTTATTTAACAAATCGTCTTATTTTGATAAATATGTGTTTATCTCAGTTAAATCTTTTTATTGGTATAAACCAACATTTACTAATATAACTCTATTGGTTAAACATGATTAAAAAAAAAAGTTTTTATAAGTTTATCTCCTTTTATCTTAATCATAATAAGTTATTTTAATTGATTAATATTAGTGAGCTCTTTTTAATTTTTTTTTCTATTTGCAAAAAGCCGCGTTATTGAAATAAATCCAGTTATTACGCTGATAGTCTATTAAAAGAAATCTGATTTCAAAATTAATAATTTATTTAAAGGATTGCACTTACTTTTAAAAGATTATTCTTTTGATTAGAAATATATCTCCAAGCATATATCGATTTGTATCACTTGGTGGTTATTTTGAAATGTGATTAAATCTTTTTATTAAGTATAGGTTAATAATGGTACATAAAAACGATTATCTGTTAAAATAAATACCTTTTAACTCATTATTCGGATTGATATTTATAAAATATGACAATATATAATGGATTGAGCGAATTTTGATAAAAATTTAAATTTAAAATTGAAATGACACCCCTTTAGAACATTTATATTAAAAAAAAACTGGGATTTAATCCTGTAACTGCTCTGAAATAGATATATGTTAATGATTTTAGGTCAAAAAATATAATTTTATAAAAAAATTTGTACTTTTTTGCATATATTTCTAAAAAATCTTAATACTGTACCGTTTTAACTATAATTTGCACATAATTTACCATAACATAACACAAATAAATAAATAACTGAGATTTGATTTTAAATTGATTGGGAGATAAGTATTTCATAAACCCGTCTAATTCTGAATAATTTTATTATCTATATAATCGATTGTATCTTGTAAAAAAATTTTTTTGATAGCTTTAAACATTTATTCGATGATATTTATTTTTATTGTTTGATTATTATAGAAGCTCTAAAGTTTTTTTTGTGTTAAAAAAATCTTATAGGTTATATTAATACAAAATTTATTCACAAAATGAAGATAATTTAACAATTTCATTTATACTCATATTTGAAGTCCCACAATAATCAAATTTGATATATTCCATTTTAATTTTAATATTAAAATTATTAAAGTATAAAAGTATTAAAGTATTAAAGTATTAAATTAGAAATATTGGGCTAAATAATAGATTAAGCATCGCATAATAATCTGAAAATTCCGAGCTTTTAAAAAAAAAACATCTAGTATGCGAGTTCTTTTTTTAAAATCCAGGAGTTTCAAAACCTAGTTTTAACCTTCAAAAAACTGGACATTAAATTACATCTCATAATTGGGGCATCTATTAAATAAATAAATTACAAATAAAAATTTATTGTGTAAAAAGCTAAATTAATTGAGCTATTATTCCAATAATAAACCGTTAAAAAAATATATGATCAAAATCGCTTAGAAATCAAAATCACCAAAAAATTTCAAAACTAACTGTAAATCAAAACTATATACAAGCTATATACTATATAACATGACTTGCCTATTTCTAATTAATTAGTATATTTTCAGCAAACCCAGTGATAAAGCTGATTGCACAACATTTATTTTTTAGGTTATCCATTCAATAATTTTTTAAAATTTTTTTCTTTATTTTGATGTATAAACAAGGAAAAATAATATCGAGTCAAGCTTTTATATGCTCAATTAAGAATCGTTATAAAAGCTATTCGGGTTTTTTTGGTAAAATATTTTAAATAAACTGTAATTTTTTTTAAAAAAAACAGATAAAATTTAGTTTAACTCGCCTCAAATATTATCTGAAACAAAATTTAAAAAATATTTATTTTCTAAATAACTATCCAATAAAACAAAAATTTAATATGTGAATTGATTTTGCATTTTTACAAGGGTAAATATTCAGATAAAATTGAATTTATTTATATATAGAAAATTGATTTTGTAAATAGATAATTTAGAATAAAAGTTAAATATATTTATTAGAATTTTTTTAATGAAAATTTCAAGATTTTATTTTTGTAGTCATAATTATTTCAGCGAGTTTTAGGTTTAAAATATCCACTATGGATATTAGAGTATTTTTTTAATAAGTAAAATTTAAGTTTATATTAATTTTCTAATTGAATTTTCCCTAAATATTTTTTATTTTAAACTAAATTGTGATTAAATTGGAATTTTAAGAAATTTAAAAGAGATTTTTTTACTGAAAAGTTCACAAATTTATTAATTAAAAAATTACCCTTATTTTATTTAAAGTTTGGATTTATTTTCTAAAAATATAAATATTGTATACTCGATGGATTAGTCTTTAACTTTATGAAAATTTAACTTATGCAAATTTATCTTCTAGTATAAGGGGAAGGGGTATCTATATTAAAAAATAAGGTTGAATTTAGTTATCTGAAACAAAAAAAAATTCTTTAAAATAATTAAAGGTTAATTTATATAAAATATTTTATATTTAAGGTTTTCATTTTTGGTGTAGAAATAAAATTATCCTATTATTACGAAAAAAAATAATACTCTTTTGAAAACTGTCCTTAATCTGAATTTATACTTTGATTAAATAAATGCAGAATTTTCTATTATTCATTTTAATAGAGAATTATACCATACCCTCCACAATTATAAATAAATAAATTTAATACTTATTTGCTGTAGGACTAAAAAATTTATTCATAATTTATTATACTAGTTAAATAAACACTAAAATAAATAAAAAAATACACTTTTTTTCAAATTATTTTGTGATATTAAATTTAATTTTGAAAAATTAGTAAATTTACATTTAAAATAGTAAATTTTCATTCCATTTTTATCCACAAATTTAAATTTAACCTTAATTAAAAATACTGTATATTATATTTTTAAATTTTCTGAATTTTAAACAAAATTTCTAAGAATTTATAGATTATTTTTACTGTCAATATTTTAAGTAAATGTTATTTTTTTTGTATTAAATAAGTGTAAATTTCTGATCAAAATGTTTAATCTTTTAGCAATTTTTTTGATTAATGTAATTTTTTTGAGTTTTTTGTGGCAAAAAGAGTATATTAGATCTATAGCTTATATCTATATTATAAACTCGATTAATAATTAGATTTAAAGGGGTGACATTCAAGCTATTTATATATAATTGATGATCCACGAATGAAATCCCTTAATATATATTCGTTAAATAATGGACCAAAAATTTCCTAAATGATAAAATAAATGAATCAAAAGTATGTTTTTTTTTTCAAGGTCTTTATTGAGTTTTATTTTAAAAACTATATTATCTAATTTTCTAATATTTAGCTGATAAGAAATTTTATAAATGTAACTTACCTCTAAATCGATCTAAAAATTAAATTTTCGAACTAATTTTTTAAAGAAATAAAAAGTAACAAAAAGAGAAAAAAAAATTTTTTTCTTTGATTTTTACATCCAATTTGTCGATTTAATAATTTGATGAATTTAAAATACATAATAAATAATTATTTTGGGAAGATAGAGTTAAAAAAATATATACAGATGGAAGAACATTCGATTTTTAAAAATAAAAATAAAATTCTTTCTATATAATTAAAGTAATAAATGTTTTATTTATAGTTTTTTCGCTATCCAAAAATAGCAAATCAATATTGTGATAAGGCTTATTACCATTGTAAATTATGTGTTTTAATGCTATTTAATAATAAGAGGACCAAAATATTCAGTTTTTTGGTGGATTATCATTTTAACTGATTTTTCATAATTTAATATATATATTATATAAAAAAAATCACTTAATTTTAGATTAAAAAAATAAAAAATTATATTAAACGAACTTATGCAATTTTTCATTACGAAAATATATTAATAAATCTTACAAAGAATTATTTTTTAGGGCTTACCAAGATTTGTTTATTATAATATTCAAAAATTATTTTCACAAAATCTCCTATTTTTTTTATGAAGAATACAAAGACTATATATCGATACAATATATCCTATGATTTAAATTTAAATTTTAAATGGGTATATGGAGATGGATTGTAAAAATTTATTCTGATTTTAAATTAATTGATATATCCAATTTATATGTTTTATATTCAAACAAATTAAATTAATAAATTAATTTTTATAATTGAGAGATTTTACAAAGTCTAGAAAATTGAAAAATTAATTTAATGTCGTTTATTTTTTTAAAAAATATTAGATATAATGAAACACATAATAATTATCTCTAGATTTAAATATGAATTTTTTTAAAAAGTTATAAACTAAATTTTTGATAACAAATTTATCGAAAGTTTTATAAAAAATATGAAAATTAAAAAAACATAAAATGAGTAACAATTAAATTTATTAAACTGATATATCAATTTAATGAGCTTTTTTAGTAAAACTTGTTGCATTGGATTTATTTTTAAAACTTAATGTTGGTAAGCAGGTTTTTTATTTTGAAATCATAAAATTTCAACCTGTTTTTTTCTTCTTGTCAATGTTTGATTTTGCTTAAATGGCTAACAATATATTTCAAAGTTTATATAAATTTTTTATCATACTAAAATTGTAAAATAATAATAATAAATAAAATGTAAATACATATGGAAAATTGGAAAAATTAATTAATAAATATTCTTTTATTACCGAAAATTATGTATATATATATTTAATTATCCAAAATTAAAGTTGTGACACCATTTTTAAAAAACGAAAAAAAATTAATTTAACATAATTTAATAAATATCAAATTTTATAAAAAGAAATGCCAAATTATACCAAAAAATAGCTCTTATTCTGTATGAAATTTAATTCAATAAAAATATAAAGAAAAAGTAAAATTCTCAACAAAAGGTTGTTTAAAAAAATAAACATAATAATTTTCTTCATATTTTTATTTTATGTGGATAATGTTTAGGATTTTAGGTGAAATATATGAAAATACTTATTATAAATATTATTAAAATTATATACATGATGAGTAGGATATTGATCAAAATAATTTCATTTAATTGAGATTTGGAACAACTATCTTTTTAATATATTTTTTAATAAGACCAGGTATAAAAATAGCTATTAAATACATATATTTGACATTATATTTTAATACTACTAATTAAAACTATTACAGGTGAATAACATTAAAATTCCCATTAAAAAATATTATAACATTTCAAGGTAGTATTTCACTAGATTTATGTTGATTTTGAACTAAAAATCTGAAATATTATCGATTTACAGATAGGAGTGCAATAAATAAATTTATACTTTTAAAAATTATAAAAGGCGAGAAAATCTACAGAAATTTCAATAACAAAAACCTCTCCAACTTTCTAAAAACTCGTTACATCAAAAAATTTTTTTGCAAGACATTTAATATAAAATCTACATAATAATAATAATAAAATTCTTAAGTCTTTTCAGAGTTCATTTAAAATTCTTTAAAAGAATGATACATTAACTAAAAGGAACTCCAACATAACAACACGTAAACTTTACTAGATATTTTTCATAAAAAATTAAATAGGATAAATTTAGTTTGTTTATTTCTTAAATAGACTGCAAGAGCGATATTTTTAGAGGAAACAGTACGCATTATTTATTAATAGCTATCAAATTTCTGTAATCGCGCACATCCCTATTAGTTTATACTTCTAACGAGCTTCAAAAAGAGCTTATTAAAATAAAATATATTAAATCATATCTTTGTATAAAAATCATTTTAAATCAAACCAAATATTATATAGAAACCCGATATAGAACAGTAAACTTCTCAGATTTTTTACAAATATTTCGAACATCCTTTTTCGAAAATTACTCGCTAAAAATTCATGTTTTAAATAACACTTTATTTATTGCTTTAGCATAAATTTCATTTAAAAGAAGCTCTATTCTGCCTTAAAAGCAAGAGGCAGTATTGAAAGTTTCTAAGATCAGCTAAAAAGATTAAATGACAAAGTATATATTATTCAGCATCTAGCATTTAGCGTATAGACAATATTTAAATCTTTTTAGGTCTTATTATGTTTAGATCCAATTATAATGATTATTCATTTCCAAATAGTATGTATATTCGCCCTTTCCAAATGACAGTATGGTCATGGATTATGAATGTTTTATATTTGTGAAAATGGTTAAAGCTTTTTTGACTCATTATCATAACTTTTTTATGGAAAATGAAACTATATCTACCTCTTGATGTGTGGCCCAAGATAGGCTTCATTTATTATGTTGATAAAGAGAATTAGTCATGAATCATCTAGTTCACAAAAAAAAATGTTTAGGGATATAATAGCTTTCAATTAAAAAATCTTTCCACTGGATTTAATGAAATTTTTTAAAAAAAATTGACAGATACTTTTTTGTTTTGAATTCCATGCCGTGAATATCTAGACCTTGCGAATCGCCGAATTTACTTTAAATATTGTTACGATAAAGACTTGTGAGAATTTATAAAAGTTTTCACTGTCTAATCTCTAAAAAAGTTATTCATTAAGCCTAATTTATTTGTAAAGATCCGAGTGTTGCCGATATTGGTTAATCAAAATAATACATGTAGGTGAGGATTTTGAATTAATTGTGCTAGGAAAAGTGCAATAATATTCTATTTAGAACGTCTTAGTAATTTTTTTAAAAAGTAAAATATACTCACTTTAAAAATATATAATCATCTATATTGAAAAAAAATTTACTTCCGCAAAAATGAAAAATTATTCTGTTATATTTGTAAAGTATTTTCAATGTTTGGCACATTCTAAATACCTTAAAATATATTAAAAATATGTTTTTTAAATTTTATGTAAAGATTTAATTAAAACGATAATATTTTAGTGTAAGAATATAATCGGTAAATTCTGTAAAGAGATGTTTAGTGGAGTTATAATACCCACAAACCAATAATTTTAAACGAAAATTTCCAATAATAATAAAACCCTCTCAATTGCACCTCTAGAGCCTTGTATTTTGAATTTTATTTACCAAATAAACCACCACTAAGCCCATTTACTTATTTACTCATCGAAGTGTTGGAAAAAGGCTTTCATAAAATCTCCAAATTCAAAAAAAAACTTTTTTATATTTTTGGATGAAGTTTCAATAAAAATTTTCCAATTCAAAATTAAAGAGGCCAACTGATTGATGAGATGGCTTTTCTCTTTTAAAAGAACTTTTTGAATTTATAATTATTATTGATCGGATATTTTAAATCGAAGTATAAATTATTCTTTGATTGAAACACGTATAAAGGGTGTTTATTATAAACACACTAAATTTTTTTGGGCATGTTATTATTGCGTGTTCTTTGAAAAGTCTATCTATAAAATAAGAATTACAAAATTCAATGAATTTCGATACACAATTGTTATTAGATTCTTAAAAAAGATTTTTTTTTTTTCATTTATGGCCCAATGTATTTACTGTGCATTGGCTATTGTAGCTTTTTTCCCCCCTAAAGAATCATCTAAAATTATTATCGGTTTCATAGTATATTTCCTTAAAATAATATTAAAACAATGTTTAAATGATAAGTTAAATCGTAAGTGGAGTGAGCTTTGTTCTGATATCGTAGAAATTGATATTAACGATTTTATTAACTACTGCAAATATAGCTTCCTATAGTTTCTAATATTGCTAGAAAATTTATGATGGATGATAGGCCATTAGGTTGGTATAGAGTTGGTGAAGGGTTTGATTTAAATTTGATTATTTTTTAGATTGGATTTTTTTATATCATTTTTTTTTTTGGCTAGATGGGAATTTACTATCCCAGCTCCTTGTAACACGAAGTTTTAACCCAAGTTGGCCAAATCGATAAAGAAAACTGATTTCTGTATCATGACTGTCACATAGTATACTATTGGCATCTAACCCTTCGATAAATTAGCGCATGTTACTATAAATAACTATTTTTTAGATAAAAATGACATTATTGATTTTTTTGAGTTGTAACCCTTTTCTAATAAACTACCTAGCAAGTTGATTTTTTTTTTTTGTACAAAGCAGATTATCTAATGACTCAGCTCACTAAAAATTGTGAAACTAGGAAGTGTTTCTCTTATCGATAAAACATCATTTAAATGATATAATTGAAAATATGATATGGAATTACTTGAATTCCCATATTGTACAATTAATAAAAATACTTTGGGGTTACAATTTTAGATTCCGAAATATGCTTATAATTATTTTTCATTCATATCCAAGTTAGAAAGATGTTAAATATTCGAGAGATGTTTTAGTTCTCAAAAAAGAACATTTGATTGTTTGGATCTTTATTATTATGTACATGATATATATATATATATATATATATATATATATTTCTAACTTTTTTTATAGCAGCGAAAGCCCATTGGTTTAAGTTTGTAATAAGTTAATTTGTGAGATATTTGAAGATTGCCGATGATCTCACATTCAAAACACGCAGACAAAAAATTAACATCCTTTCTAATACTAAAATATTTCTTGAGCAAAAAATCAGCCTCGGCTGTTTGACGTTAGGATAATAAATCAAATAATACATTTTCTGCCTTTCGGTCTCTCCTCCATATATTATGAATAGCCCCTTTTATCTCGTTGATTTCTGTTTTGGTGTTAGTAGACACAGGTAGAATTCCATTTTTTCGGACCAATATTAAGAGAAACCAAAAGGCTCCGAATTCATTTATATAAATCCATCAAAATTTTAGTTTCCAGATTTTGATTAAACAGTTTCAAAAAAAATTGCATGTTTACATGAAGATTGGCTGGCAATAAAGCGAATTTATACTGCATTTATCCTTATTAAGATCTTTGTATTCATTTTTTTTTCTTTTTATGACGAGTAAGTAAATGAAACCTTTACTAACAGGCTAGGATGGTTTTTATTGGGCTTAATTTTTTTTGGAACGTCGATCTTATTATTTGTTATTAGCGATAATTTTATGTTTGGAATTTTTCTAATAAAAGGTATACACAATAAGAATACAAAAAATAAATAAATCCATATTAACTGAAGAGGAAAGTGGATTTAAAGCTGTACCACCTGTAAAGTTTCGCAGTAATTATTGGTTCTCATAAAAATCAAATGTATTAACAAATAATTCTTGAAACTCTATCTTTTCTCGGGGTAGAGTTTGATTCTGTTTTATGTGCTACTTTATAAAAAATAAGTGATGTTTTTATCGAGGATTCAATGAAAAAAATATTTAGAGCTAATTTTTTTTTTTGAAATCTTATAATTTCAATCTGTAGGTTCACTGGAGATGGAATATATTTTTAAGAAGATAACCCGTAGCGTTTCCTCAAAATTGATTTAGTGATAGGCATATATTGATTCCATATTTAGGCCATAAAAATGGGTGGTATCCAAGGAATCGTATCGTATCTTATCGTGTCATATCATTTTTTTATTAGTTTATGGGGTAATTTGTTAAGCCAATTTTGATATCCTTTAATTTGAGATTAATATAGTTTTTGTTATTAAATACACTTTGATTATTTCAAATTGGTAACCCTAGGAAGTTTACGGAGTAAAAATATTGTCTTAAAGTTTGACCAATTTACGTAATTCAGTTTAATACCAACGTCAATAATAAAAAGGGTCTGTATAAAACTTTGATTATCCCGCTTTGGGCGATGAGTCATCGACTAAGTTTGGTAGAATTATACTTGGCAGTTTTCTTGTATAATGAATTATTATGTTCAAGACCATATTTTAATCCGAAATTGGTAAAAGGAAGTAATGAATGCTTAATATTCGCCAAATCTCGCTATTATCTTCATGGTTGAGCTAATCATAATATTTTTGAGTTTGAAATCGCAAAAAATAAAAAAAACATTAACCCTTTTCGGGCCATATATTTCGACTACTCCTATTCGTGTAATTAATAAGTTAAAATTGGTCTAATTTCATGATAATTCCAATATTATACAAATATTACTAATCTAGAGATAGAATTTATTAAAAATGGGAGTCATTTTTTACACTATCTACCCTGAAAGAGATAAAAAATAACAAAGAGCATGGGTTGAATGATTTCAGATTTGGTAGAAGTTATGAAATTGTTGAGTTGCTTCTCAAATTTGAAAAAAGGTTACATAATCCAGTTTCCACTTAGGTCCATGATATTATATAATAAAAATATTTATTAGAGAAGCAATACATTTAAGTTTCTATCAAATACACATTTTTAGTGGGGGTGCCTTGTTTTGATTTATATTTAATTTTGCTAATTAGGGCATCATTTTTTTATCATTAACAACTAAGAAAATGCTTTTAATTTCAGCAAGAAATAGAAAAATAGCTTTTATGTGTAAAATATTATGATTTTTTTTGATTTGAACTTTTTTGTCAATAACTGTCCCGATTCCCATTCTTTCAGTTGAAAAATGATAGAAACGTTATTAAAGAATTTTTAATAAAAGAATCTTGAATAAATTTATACCATTTTCATAACTGAACCATCTAAATTTTCTTAGATGCCTATAATATAGTGTTACTCATCAACCAGTGGATCTCCAAATTTCCGAATTTGTTTTTTCTATAATTTTTGTTATTTAAATACAACATCCAATATTTAGTGTTTGCTGATAGTTGGTTTTTTAGTACTATTAATTATTTTTTAGATCCTTTTCAAGAAAACTGACAACTATAACTCCGCCTTTGGGATATGGTAAAATTGGTACGGCAGGATTTAAATTATTGCGCCCCTGATTTAGTTAATTCTAGATATAAAATAATTCACGGATTAAATATAGTATAGTTACAGAATGATTTTTGCTAGACTACCTCTGCAGTCTATGATATATTGAAATAAAAATAATCAAAATAAGATCGATGTCCATAATACCATATTTTGATGAAAATAGAATATATTTTTTTCGAACAAAAAAAAACAAAATTTCCGTGTTCCGTTCCGTAAATAATATATATTTACCTCTTTGAGCAGCTTTAATCCGCTTTTATGAATATAAATCTAGAGGCCAAAAACATTGGACAAAAAATCATCAATCATACTTTTATTATTATTATCGAATTCACAATCTATATTCTCTATCCAGGATAGTTGAATAAATACGCCTAGATGAATTACCTAATACTAATCGCATTTAGCAGAAAAAAGCAAGTAAAATATATTTGGCGAACATATCTCGTAAATTCTCAAATTTAACATTATATTATTAAAGCTCATAGTTTTAAAGTTCCCTTTATATTTAACCATGGTAGTTTACCTTATTGATAATAATGTGTTATTAAACAGTATTAGAACGAATAAAGTTTCGATATCAGTGCAATTTGAAGAAGGTGACGTAACATTTGACCTATTACCAATTGGCCTAGTAAAATTTCATCTACTTTTTGATAACTTGTAATGTTTTATTTTTTCTATTTTATACTGTGGCTACAAATACACCTTTTTATGGGCTGGTCGCTTATAATTTGCAATCCTGATAGGAGTAAAAAGTAGGTGAAAATGCGAGTAGGTGAAATGTCCATACACAGTGTTTTGTTTTCTAGAATTCAGTATTAAGTTGATTATCGATAGGAGGAATTCTTTAAGAAATAACGCCATAGTATTAATAATGATGTTATTTTTTTCATTAACCATAAAAATCTTATAAAAAAAATTGGGTCAACAGAAAACGTATTAACTGGAGTCAGGATATCTGATCTAACCATATGACCTATAAAAAACAAAGTTCTATTTGTATTTATCCAATAAAAAGAGTTTATCAATAAATAATTAGTGGATAAAAATTGAATGAAATGCCATTAGGTCAATTAAATTAGGTAAAATATACCGTAAACATATGTCATAATTAGTTTATTAAACGAATTAAAAACAACCAATTACAAACAAAGATCTGTGCTAAAAAATAAATAAGAAGCCTTTAAAAGTAAAACGCTTAGATTATTTAAGAATCTGACATTTTTACGATTTGAAACCGCATGTATTTATTTACGGAAAAATGAATCCTATTGTTTTTTATCCCAATTTTCGACTATTTAGGGTCTAGGTAAAAAAATGAAGTGCAAATTCGAACGATAATCGGATATTATTTTAAATTTGCGTTAATAATTTGGACAAACTTATAAACCACCAAATAAAAAACGGCCGATCAGTTAAAATGAGACTCAGTATATATTTTTGCGCATAAAAGATTTTAATCTGTTAGTATGGAATCTATTGGCTATCAGACTTTAGTTGCCAGATATGTCGTTTCGAGCTATGGAAAATTGTTTTTCGGTTTATTCTAGCAATAAAGAGCCAGACCTTTCGTGTCAGCCTATACAATAAATCGTGCTAGTTATCGGAAAATAAGACCATTTGGTACAAATTTTCACTAAAAATTGATAAGGGTTTTAATATTATTTTTTTATCACAGATTTATTATAAAATGCTATGACATAACTGGGAGATTCTCTTTGAGCGAGGAAATTGCTTCATTATAATTTATTATTTGTCTAACTTGAAAATGTAGATCCTAGATAAGGTAAAATTTATTGTTTAATCGGCAATTGTAAATACAAAAGAAATATTCTATTAGTGAAATGTTGAAGATTTATTAGAGCCTGTATTTTTTCCATTTTTATTGGCTTGATGGTGATTATTTAATAATTTAGTCCATGGTTTACATCATTAAAAAAGGCCTTGTCTTGAAAATAATATCCCAACTAATAAATCGTTGTGGTTCACCAGTCTTAAAAACCAAAATAAAAAAAATGTTCCTAAACCAACCATTTTTTTATATTTGCAATTATCGCATCAAAAAAATAGGCTCGTAATGATTTTATCATAGCTACAACGTATCAGTAGTTAGTTTGGATTTTTTCGAGACTTGAAAAGCTAGATATTGTTCCAGAATCTAATCAACACGGCTAATAAAAACTGTACCAAAGTTTTAGCTTTTTTGCTACCGGTATAAGATATGTACTCCTATTTGTTGAAATTTGAATATGGCTATTAGACTATTAATGTGCCATAACTGTTTGCATATTACCACTTTGTCTAAAATCTCTTCCTATCATTCATTAAAATTAAGAAGATTCTGACAAATGAAATTTGTGTATATTTTAAAATTATACATGAAAAAGGATAAATCTTGATATTTTCTATTTATTGGTCAAAGTGCATACTAAATGTCCAGTATTTCTTTTTTTTTTTTGCTCGGAGTGTTTATTAAAAGTTGTCATGTCCTGTATGTCAATTAGTAGTACACATGTAGTCCTGGCGCCGACTATTACAGTGTAACAACCAATGGAATGTAAACTCAACAAATGAGAGCCAAAGTAGTATAAACATAATATCTTTTTAATCATAGGTTTTATTTTAAGTAGTAACAACATTGATACAATTTTGTATTTCGGCAACGAAAGAATTAATTTTTAAAGAGCCGAAACTGTAAAAGCGACCCTGATTTTTTGGCCAATGCTAACATTTTACATAAAAATCGATCATTATAATTGGCTTGATTTTTATATAAGTAAAACACAATAAATTTCGCAAAAGCAGAAACCCAACATTTTTTTTCTACCGGAAAGAGCTGAAAGCGTACAGGCGTTTATCATTAATATGGGACGAAGTTATCAGGATTTTCCTAAAAAAGCTATAACTCTAAAAACTAAATAATAACTACTGGCCCGCTATGATTTTTTTTTTCCCTAACACTTATTTTACTAAAATGGAGATGTACACGTATATACACGTTAATTTATCGACCCGAAAGGGCAGTATTTTGACAATTGAAAACCTAATCAATGAGTCTTAATTGCATCAGTTGCTAACATGGTTTATGTATATTTGTGAATGTGTTAACAAAAGTTCGATTGGTTCAACTGCCTAAACAATATTCGAGTACCACAAGGCCAACAAGTTTTAACTATTTGACACCCTTGTTTTGGACAAGTATAACTTTGAACAAATTAAGACTTCCCTTTCAGCCAATAAAAAACAAATTTTACTGATTTTGACTCCTGATGAATAATTTTAAGGGCTCTAAAATATATGTGGTTAAACACCCTGCTTTTTCATCTACATTCACGAATACTTGCAGTTTTGATTTATGCTACACAATTTACGCTTTCTTGCCTCATCCCATCAAATAAATTCTGCATGAAATTATCTGTTCCCATACACGTTTTAATTTTTTTTTCTAAGAAAAAGATAACTTTCTCACATCGTGCTCCATTTTGTAAACAATATATTTATTAAATATTTTTTAAAAATAATATACATTTTATTTAGAACTCTAAATTTTAGAATAAGTGTCTTAAATATATGCATGTTAAAAAAAAATTAACTTGCCAAATTCACGTCCGGTTAACATTACATTTTGTTCTGGAATTTATGCATTGCTGACATATCCCTGTATTACTTCAAACCGCTTTATTGAAAATTTCCTTATTAAATAACCTAAAATAGCTGGATATTGATTACTGGTTGAATATTTGTGCACCTGGTTTACTCTTTTGATAAAAATGACACTGGCTTTAAAAAATTACCTGGTAATTCATCCCAAATAATATTTCACGCCCTTTTTATAGCAAATAAGTTCTTTATACAAAAAAAAGCCAATAAATTACCTTGGAAATTAACATAATTATTAATATGGTGCCAATGTTTGAAAAAAAAATGGCACATTTTTTCCCCTTTCTGGATGAATTTCAAAGAATGAAAATCTACTGATTCAAATCAAATCATTAACATTTCAGGGTCAAAACAAGAACGCTCAAATAAGTTTGTTTATTGGCTTCTTTGTTGTCATCATCTAAAATTTGCAATTCCCTAATTTTAATGCTAAATGTTATGTAATCGTTCAAAGCTTTTTGTAATGAAAAAATAACAACACCGAAAACTTGTATAAATATTTCTCGAATAGACAACTATGTTTGTTCAGCACATAAATAAGAATAATTGAAATACTTATTTCCTTTATCTTTTGAAGTGTTCCCAGATCCCTTATAATAGCTCCGATGTCCGTTCCGGTATGATTAGAATAGTTACCCTACCCTATAATACCTTATTAACAAAATTTAATTTTTCTTTAATCAGAGTATCATTGCCATTTAGCATTAATATATCAACCCTAGTTCTTGTAGTGCAATATAACAAACACCTATTATATCCTATCATATTATACCTCAGTTAATCATAAGCGGGACATATCTATTGATTCCTTGCTACAACAATTCGATTGCCGCATCTCCATTCCCTTTAAAATTATAGTCGCTGGTCGCTTTTAATATTTCGCAAGCTGTATTCTAAAATTAGGATAGATTCTGTAATCAAAAAGTTTTGAAATTATGATTTCTCCCTTTCGTTTTTTAAATCTTATAATCTTTTTTTAATTTTATTATTTTACCCTTCATTCTATTAGATTGTAAGAAATGAGTACTGCTGCTGGGAGTGAAGTTTCCGAGAGTAAACTGGAATCTGGAACTAATCTATCCGATTCTTCTTCACCAAATTTCTCTCATTCTGTCATCGAATATGAACCCCGACTTATACTAAACCGGGGCAACAAAAAGTTGTACTATGTATTGTAAGTTTCAAAATACATTGTATATTTTAATTATTATCTTTTCTATAATAATTTTAATTTTTCGCCCGTTAGAATAATAATTGCGACTATATCTACGAACATAAATCAAGGCTTGTTATCTTCCTCTTTCGCTGATGTGGGAAACTTTTATAAACATCTTCAACTGGTTTCTTGGTTTAGTTTATCCTATTTAACTGTTTCTTCAACTTCTCAACCCTTCTACTCCCCCATAATATCGGTTATCGGAGTCAAAAACTTTTTACATTTCTCTTGGTTTTTGCTGACTGTTACTTCAATCATAAATTGCTTTAGAACCTCCATGTGGACTGTGATCATTTCGTACGCTCTTTCCGCAACAGGCTCTATTGGAATTGCTACTGTAACTAATATTTTAATTTTAGAAGCTTTTCCTCCAGAAAAACGTACCTTTTACTTTTCCATTGCCTCAGTTGTACATAATCTTGGAAGTATTGTTGGCCCTTTGGTGGCTCCTGCTTTAATACCTCTTTATGATTATCGAGCAATGTTCATGCTGCTCTCGTCACTTTCTGCTCTTGGTTGGGCGATTTGTTTTTATTGTTTGCACAAAGCTGATGATTCCAGAGTTCGAGTTCAAAAATGGAAAAACTTTGATTATATTAGTGGGGTCCTTTTAATTTTCATGATCCCCTCATTTGTATTCTTCTTGAATGGGGTAACATTTTTCTTGTTTCTAGGAAACTTAACTTTGAATTTCTCTTCTATATTTAAATTTTTTCCATATCATCTTTATCACTCTTTCAAATAGTCTTTTAACCCCACTTTATTATTTTAAATTTAGGTCCCTGGAAATTCCGTATTCCCAAAGGCAGCTGTTATAGTTTTCGGATGTCTATTTTTAGTTTCTTTTTCCGTCTTTATTTTTAATGGTCTGAGAACCAAAAAGAATTCCGTGATTCCTTTAGTGATATTTACCCGAAAAAAGGAGGGTCTGGTTTTCGCTTCGATTTTTCTGTATGGCGCTCGATTTCTCGCATCTTCTTTTTTTGTCCCGAATTTCTGCGCCGTTGTATTGAATCTAAGTCGAATTAATCTAGGTCTAATAGCATCGGCTTTTTCTATTGGCTGTGCATTGGGTGGGTTTTCATATCCCACGGTATCCAAACTTGTTAGTGGTAGGAAACAGTATTTTTTTTACTATTCTTTGCTCTCAGCCCCGTCAATATATGAGATTTTTATTACAGAAAATACGAATATGTGGGTCATCTTTTCTTGTGAAGTTATTTCTGGGTTCGGAATCAATCTTTTGATTTTAAAATCATTAATAATACTGTCGAACGACCCACCAGCTCACTTGAGACCTGTATATTTGGGGCTGTATTCCTTTATGGTCACCATTGGATCCACTATTGCCAGTTGTATCATCGTAACCATTTATACAAATGTTTTAAAGAAGCAAATAACGTCATTCATTTTACAGAACCTTTCGCAAGCTTCTTTGATCTCCAGTGCATTTAACGATAGCTCTATTGTATTTTCTGAAGGGTTTTCCGCTTCTCTCAAGGACCAAATCTTTAAAATATATACTCATGCAACATCTGTGTCTCTAGCAGTTGCTTCTGCATTGCCTCTTTTAGGATTGTTCATTGTGATTTTTATCTAGATTTGACATAATGTAACTATTCAACATCAGCACCAGATCCATATCAAGTTCCAAGTTACTTATTGGTTTGAACCTTTAATATCCTAATAATTTCTATTTGTTTATATGTCAATACGCTTCTATCATCCACACACTTCCTTCAAAGATACTCCGCGTCGCAATAATAAATCTGTACTGCAATCAAATTTCTCAGAGCCTTCTTTTCTAGGTATTTCAATCATTAATAGATGTCTCATACTCTTTTCGAACATTTTTTAGCCTCTTCAAATTCAGGATGCTTTGCTTTTATATTTCTCGGGCACACGTAAGAAGTTGTTATCATTAGAAATTGGCTTTCTCTTGTTTTTATAGTCAGATATTACCTATTAATTGTATAATTTGTATAATTTTCTTGTTTTATTAAATTGAAATTGGTAGTTTTTTTATTGTCGCAATTTATAGTTGCCATTTTTCTTTCTTTATTACCGGGTTGATTTTATAGATGAGAAGAATGGGCCATATAATATCTAATGAATTAATAGTTTAGTCGCTCATGTAAAAATTTATTTTGGATTTTTTCCTTAAATTTATCAGGTGTACTGTCAGATGTGCAACTTTTAAAGGTAAAATTTTAATTGAGATCAACTAGTGTAGTTTGGGGGTTCAATTAGCAATACAGATAAGTCCTTAAATCATCAATCTAAATATATTTCGCTTTTAATTGAGTGCGAAAGCCAACTAATATAATTTCCTATTTGTGGCAGAATAGATAATAAATTATCTTTAAAAGCAATGAAAATTGCATTTAATAATTTATTTATGGGAGAAAATGTAGGTGAGAGGGGGGGGGGGGGCATAAAAACA
>LSSL01007657.1:0-11506 GCA_001953115.1 Smittium mucronatum | reverse complement strand
TTTATCTTCCGCAAGCAGATAAATTAATTAACTTTACTGTTAAATATTTACTACTTTCCTAATTTGGAAATATGGTGCCAATATTTAAAATAGAGTTATTATGTAATTCAAAATATGAATTTTAGAGGCTGATTTTCTAATGGTAAAGTGTTGTAATTTATTAGAGCCGGTATGTTTTTCTATTTTTATTGGTCTGGAATTAAATAGATCCAAGAGTAGCTAATGGTTTACAAGCAAAAAAAAGTCTGGTATTGAAAAGAATCTCCCATATATGGAGGGTTTTCGCATTCGACTGGTCCATTCTTTCTAAAAACTTTCGGCTCAGTAAATTTTATTAAGACCTGAGAATATGGACGAGCTTTTAAACTTTGGAAGGTTTCTTTAGTCATTTTGAAGATAATAATAAGTTTAAGAGTATTTTTGTGCCTCTTTTCTTTGATTTTTTTTCTTTTACCTATGTATTGTTTTTGTTATTTTTTTTTTATTGAATTCATTTTTAAATAAAAGAGTAAAAAATATAAGAATTAAAAAGTTAAAGTTGCTAAGAGGCTGAAATTTTAATTTGGTGGCTGTATAAGTTTAAATTTAGTGAAGAATAACCTTATTTCAGTAATGTGCGTATAGAAATATTTGGTTTATTTCAGTGAAGTTTTTTTTAGATAAATTAAATGACTCTTGATAAAAAAAAAGATTTTAATTTTTCCAGTGTCCTCCTCTACATTCTGCGCTACGTCAGACTTTTGAAACATTCTTTTTATCATTATTTCTCGTTTTGTAACACGTTTTTGATTATCCTTATTTTCCTATTCTCTTTGTGTCTTATTGGTTCATTCAAATCTCTATTGTTTTTTCCTGCCATCAGCGAATTGATTTTTGAAACTTAAATTTTCTTTCTGGATTTCTTTCTGGTTTATTTGTTAAATCATATCGGTTTTTTAAGACACTTCAATCCAAATATCGTCCACTTGATACCATTAAGTCTTAACACAAAAAATAGATGTCAAGCAATCTATTTTTTCACTCATCATTTTTAGTAGATTATTGTCTAAAAAATTAAAAAAGATTATTTTCTTTATATCATTTATCCAATTCCTTTTTCTCAAATTTTTTTATTTCTTGAAATTAGACACCGAATTTTCAACGCTTCCACACACAATTTATATATATATGTATATAAAGAGTTTTGGAATGTAAAAAAAGTATGTTTATTATAATATAATAAGATATAATAATAGATAAATTTTATATTTTTAAAGTTCAAATCCAATATGTTTAGTTTCAGATGAAGTATATAATCTTCCTAAAATCGGTTTTTGGATTTTTTTTCCTAATCCTTTATTGAATTCAAGGTCAAGTTCAAAGGTTTGTATAAAAAGCTTTTAGCTTACGATTTTCCCGTTTAAACCCATTTTTTTATGATATCACACCATAATTTAAACCTATTTATCGAATGTCAAATATTTACTATTTTCGTTTAAAACTTTTATTAAGCATTTGTTTGAAGCATTAAAAGTTTTAAAAAAAATTTGTAATTGTTTTATGATTGTCTTGATGTTATTTTTTTAATCAAATACTTTTTAACAGCGCCTCAAATATGTCCCATTGGTATAAAACTCGGGAGAACCTACAAGCAGGATTACTTGCCGAAAAAAAATATATATCACAGGATACATTCAAAGTTTTTAATGCGATGAATGAATCGGGTTAAGTGGATTTTTTTTCTTCGGACCAGAAAAAGAATGCGGAGAAATACTCAATTAATTCTAGACAGAATTTCACATTTAAATACTATAAGGTCTTTATATAGTCAGTTTTAAAGAATAAAAACACATTTAAATTTTATAATATGGTTGCACAGGAATTGAGGAAATCAATAAGAGGGTCCATCAAAATAAAATTGGAAAAACCGATTTAGAAATAAGAAAATCGAGTTTTCTACCAAACTTAAATCTCAGTACCCCAAAATTTCTAGTTTTCTACAAAATTAGTTACACGTGATTGAGAAACTGAAAATAATTACTCGTTTAAAATTAGGATTAAAGCTTGTTGACTTAAATATCCAAAGATTTTTCCTTGAAAACCAAGACCTCGGTACTTTCGACTTCGGTGGTATCACTAATTTAATTATGGAAAGTCAGGGGTTAATCTATATACAGCTTTTATAGCGACTTTTTTTAAATTGAAGAGTATCAAAAGAAAAACCTCAGTAAATTCTATCCTTTTAATCATTGATCTTATGGAGAAGAAATGCACAATAAAAAAAAGATCTGGCTCGGTACATTCCTAAAAAATATTTTTGTAATTCTATTTATAATACTAATGAATTAGATAGACATCTAATTTTTTCAATTTTAATGAATAAATTGGACGTTATACCATTTAGATCCTATTTTAAATCGATTATCGATATAATTAGAGCTTTTGTGCAAAGTGAGGGATTGGGCTACTTCACCAAATTAACAGTACATAAAATTTATAATAAATAATTACGACTCCTGAAAATTTCATATTTACTAAGAGCTAAATAAATACACCAAATAGACGCCAAAATATGTGGAGTTTTCCAGACTGTGATAAATATAGTCATTTTCGCTTCAAAAGAAAAAATATTTAATCTAAAAATAGAGAAGCGATAATTAGTACTTATCACTAAATGATAAATTTCTTCTAAAATTTTCATGTTAAAGTTACAAAGAAAAGAGTATTCAGCCCTATTTATTACAACTTCAGCTACGGCATTAAATGATTGTATACAGAAGTCCAAATTTTATAAATTAAAGCTCAAATAATTTTTTTTAATAAGTATCTATAAAAAAACTGTAACGATATCTGACTTAATAGGTCGTAAAAAATATACAACCATACTAAATTTCAAGATATCATTGTTAATGAGGTCGCAATTTTAGGAATATCCTTCACGATAAAAGTTTCGTTAGCACTTTGGTCGAAATATACCATATTAGAAACCTAAAATAGTTCGTAAAAAATTCTCAAATATTTTAATTGTGTTAATATTAAACTTATTATCGAATTAATATGTCTTCTATCGCCGTGTAATTCATTAATTTTTACTCTAAATTACTAGATTGGTAATAAACATTTTTTCAAAATTAAAAAGTATTAAGTGTCCCAAACCAGCTCTATTAAACTAAAAATTGAAATGATTAGAATAAAACTAACTTTTATTATATATTATAAAGGTGAAATGAACAATATATTTTCTAATGCAGTTTCAGAAAAAGCGAAAGAATATTAAAAAAGATGAATCCGATTTGAAAATTTTTGACCAAATCAGAATAAGCCAATTCAGTTTGGTCCCAGTGCACCCTATTATAATAAAAGTCAAAGTGAATACAAAAAACTGCATCCTACTGCAATAAAGTTAAATTTAAATCAGAAAAAAATGAATTAAAATTGGTTTAAATAAAATTTCGATAATTTTTACGTTTTTTATATGTTTAGGTTTAGGTTTAGGTTTAGGGAAAAAATTAGTGGTGATTTCTAAGCTTATTTTACAGCATTTCGATGTACTTAACAGAAAATGGATTTATTTAAATACATCGTTTTTTGATAAGAAATGATGCTCCCAGTAAAAAAACATGAGAAAAATTTCCATTAAAAGAATAGATATAAATTTTTGATGATATTTTGTCACATCGCACAATTTTTTACAATTTTTTATCATTAAATCCCAAAATTTAAGTGAAAAAAGAATTTCTGATGAATAAAAATTAATATGGATAAAAAATTACGTAATCTTTGAAGTATCAGAACTCACGTAAATATATCCTTACTAATATTACCTCTTTATAGAGATTGTATAAATATCGGGTAGAGATATATTAAGTTTCTTAAAATAGTTTTTTTTTTCAATCTATACAAAATGAAATCATGTATTACTAATGAAACAGATGATATTCCTGTATCCGGCGAAAATACAAGAGATATATTCAATCTTATAGATCAGCAGTTATACAATCGGCTTAGAATGAAAAAAATTCCACAGTCCGATATCAGCTCATAATAATTATATATCCACTGTCTATGGTTGGATAAAATAAGGTAAAATATGTGCCAATATTAGAGAAGGATGTAGATCTGTTAGCATTAAGATTAAGGGGGTTTATTCGGAATTTCCGATAAAAAAATAAGATGAAAATCTACTATATACCCTCAAGGAATTAAATCGATTCCTTTTTTTATAATTTAATTTGAATTTTCGCACGAAAACCATTCGCAGAATTTTAAATTTTAAAACATTTACCTTTATCGGGAATTTTTTGGGTATAACGCAAGCAAATGCACAAATAAATAAAGAAAAGCGTAAAAATTACGCAAATAAATTTCTAGCTTATTTTCTTTCAGGAAAGTAATTTATTTTCATTGGCGAAAGTAATGTCAACATATTTTTTAGAAGAACCAGGGGGATGGTGAACGAGGGCTAGAGGCTGTTTTAAATCTCCCTTTAACAAAAGGATCAAGTATTCACATTATTGGCGGGCTATCATCTATATAATTTTAAATTTTAAAACAAAAAAGAAAAATTTTAAATATTTGAACTGCAATTATTGGGTAATCGGGCTTATTTTCGAGTACATATCGAGAGGAATTTACCAGCAAAATATATAATAATTCTGATAACATGAGATGTCTTATCTGAATCAGGGATATTGTAGAGCTATATTATGGTGTTGAGATACTTTATCTTGCTCCATATTCACCTATGCTAAATCCGATTGAAAATGCGTGGAGTGTAGTAAAATCGGATATTAAAAAAATAAGTTCGATATAATAAAATTTCTCAATGAAGAAGATCCCAAAAAGCAATGCACCCACGTAGAATGGATAAATAAGGTAATTGAGGCAAAAATTTAGTAATCTGTAGGTGTTTTAACACCACAATTGTGTAGAAAATCTATGGGCCACTTATATTCTTTTTTTTCGATGCGATCCAATTTAAAGACGTGAAATTAGGTACCTAATATACTTTTTAGTATCCATTTTCATAATTTTTAAATTTATTTCTAATATTAATTTAATGGTTTTTTAATTTATATCAATTTTATAAATGTCAATTTATATTTATCCTCATTAAATTTATAACTATAAAGAGTTAAAAAACCCAATTTATTATCAAAATATACAATTTTGTAATTTATAAGATGTCTAATTATTATAAATTAAAATTATAAGGATACGTAAAAGTGAGTTCTGATACTTCAAAGATTACGTAATTTTTTATCAATATTAATTTTTATTCATCAGAAATTCTTTTTTCACTTAAATTTTGGGATTTAATGATAAAAAATTGTAAAAAATTGTGCGATGTGACAAAATATCATCAAAAATTTATATCTATTCTTTTAATGGAAATTTTTCTCATGTTTTTTTACTGGGAGCATCATTTCTTATCAAAAAACGATGTATTTAAATAAATCCATTTTCTGTTAAGTACATCGAAATGCTGTAAAATAAGCTTAGAAATCACCACTAATTTTTTCCCTAAACCTAAACCTAAACCTAAACATATAAAAAACGTAAAAATTATCGAAATTTTATTTAAACCAATTTTAATTCATTTTTTTCTGATTTAAATTTAACTTTATTGCAGTAGGATGCAGTTTTTTGTATTCACTTTGACTTTTATTATAATAGGGTGCACTGGGACCAAACTGAATTGGCTTATTCTGATTTGGTCAAAAATTTTCAAATCGGATTCATCTTTTTTAATATTCTTTCGCTTTTTCTGAAACTGCATTAGAAAATATATTGTTCTTTTCGTTTCACTATATTTTATTGGTTTGTGAATTCTATTTAGTATTAACAAAAAACAATGAGATATTTAATCTAAAATAGGTTTATTCTTTGACTACTTTTAACTAATATTATACTAAATATCGATTGAAATTAATTAATATCATTAGTTATTGATATAACTCTCGCTATTCGCAAATTAAAACCCCTATTTAAATAATCACTAATGTGCATGTTTATGAAAAATTTGTCATCATTTTAAAAAGGTTAAAATAAAAATCCACTGGTAATATTAACAAATTAAACCATAGTCTTCCATAACCCACTTAAAATTTATAAAACATCTCATAAATTCCCTTTCACATGCCTTTTACGCTAATAAAATCCAGCATCCATCTTTAATTTTTTTATATATTGTTATTGGTTCTTATTGTTGTTTTTTTAAGACACTCAATTTATCTGGTTATCACTGAATTAAAAATTTAATCCACACACCATATAAATATTCTTATATTTCAATTAGATGTTTTTGAAATAATATTTCTTCATATTAATGTTAAGTATTTAATGGCACTGGTTGGGAATAATTTTTTTTTTTGCTTTAATAAATAATATAAGCATACGCTTTTTTCAAATTCGATTTTTTTAATAAAAAAATGACAAACAAGACTATCCAAATATCTTTTGAAGAGGGAAATATCATATCGAAAAATTGAAATATTAACAGAAAATCTTATTAAAAAAGCTACACAGCCGTGTACTATTATTGTCGCAAAAAAAATAAAAATTCCTGTGAAGGAATGATGAATGTAGAAAAATATCACAATATAAATAAATAATGAACATATTTATCTTTCTCTCATGAAGATTAATGCGTAAATAATGATAAGAAAGGGCTAATATCCAAAATATTGAGTGAAATATATGAAATTTTTTCTTAAAAGCCAAACGGAATCAAAAAACTGCTAAGCAGAAAGGGTTTTGATATCAGCTATAAGCAAATATTTTATTAAATCGGAAACATAAACAGCAAAATTGGGATAAAATTAAACGTTATTTAAATATTTTTTTTGGAAAAATGTGAAAAAAGAAAATGAATTGGCCCATATGTAATTTGCTTTGGCCCCAATTCCAGCTCAATCAAAGTAATAGTGACATCTGGGATTCTTATGAAGTATTTCAGGGATTTCTAAAATTTCCATATCAATATGACCTATAAAATCTTGTATTTGAATAACCTGTTGTGTTATTAGAGATATTGGATTACGGTTATACATTTAGTATATCAAACCTAATATCTGATTCAGCACCGAAAACATCATTTGCCTTATTGAAGTATGATAGAAATATCAAAAAAAAAATAATCTGTGCACTTACTCAGAATAATATCAATAGCATCATAAGGACGGCGCCAAAAAAAAATCCTAGAGAAAAGATCTTATTATTTTTATATGAAATTAATAAAATGAAGGCTTATCAAAGTTATTCTGGAATCTTTTTTTAAGAAAACGGAATTAACTCCACTAAATGAAACATGAGGTAGCTGTACATAGCAATAACTACTTTTTAAAAAACGGATTTGGCATGAAGGATACGGAGAATTTTTTCCAAGCACAAAAAATAGCCTCAAAAGGTTTTATTTGGCCATTAAGATTTGATAATTATCGTGGAAAAAAAGATTATAGCCCAATTATTGGGCTTATTTATCAATGTATAAAGAGATATCTCGATATCAAAGATTATTTACTCCTCTAAGCCAAAAGATTTAGATGAATTTTTCATTTTTAGATCGTTAATATGAATTTTTTTTGATTTTCAAAGCTGATGAAAGCAAAAAATTAGAATAACATTGCAAAAATTTTAAAATTTCATCAGAGATAATTTCAAAGTTAGATTGTTTTAATTTTGAAAGTTTGAATGGAATGAAGTTCATTCTTAATAATGTGAAATTTTTGGACAAGGGATCAGTGATAGAAGAAAATAAAGAAATATCTTTCTCAGCATAAAATTTTCTTAAAAATTGGAAGTGTTACCAGATATACTCCTATATCAAAGAAAAAAACCAACTTGGTGTCATCAAAACTTATTTAGACTTAAGAAAAAAAAAATAAGATGGCCAAAGTTGACAAAAAAAAAAGTTCTCTTCAAGGAATATTTTTTTAAAAAAAAATCATTTAAAAATTTCTTAATAAAGCTGATTTTAATATATTAATTGACTTATCACATTTTTTATCATAATCGAAAATTTCTCTAATTTCAAAAATTAATAACTGCAAGTGGATCTTATTCTATTCTTAAATGTCAAAAATTGCTGTTTGCTAGTGGATTTCTAATATTGATTTAGTCATTCTCCTGAATGATATGTCCTGTGAAATAATATCAATTAATATATGCGAACAAATTCAGGGTCTAGAATGAATCCGGAGGAAAATTTAAAACCAAAAATTTAAAACCAAAAATTAAGAAAGCTTCAAAATTGACTCGCATTTATGAATTCCATGTAAAATGGTTATTTCGTGCCTTAGATTCTATCTATCCGATGTAAAAAATATTTTTTTGTGAGATAATACGTTTTAGAAAGCTCAAATGAAAAATTTTAAATTTAAACTCCTTGAGATTTAATTTATCAGATTAATCTTCTATTAAAATAAATTATACACCATAAACCTTGCAGACCTGGATTATATAAAAAATATAGGTTTCACATCTTTAGGCGTCCATAAATATTAGATTAAATGTGTATAAAAATAATGTAAAAGAAAAATTAGTCTTTAAAACAACTAGAGGTCATTGATAGAATTCTTTATTAGAATAATCAGTCTCATTTGTGATCTAAATTTAAAATTCCTAAAATCTTTGTACAAAATATTTTTAAATTTTGCTGCTAAAAAATTTTTTTTTGAAAAAAAGTGAAAAAAATCTCGCTTTTTTTTTTTTTTTATCATTGAGATTTTTAATTAAAAAACAAATATTTTTTATTAAATGATATAGATTCTTTCCAACTAATAAAAAAATTGATAAATTTTTGGTAATAAAAGTAAGATTTTTGTGATTTAAAATGCTCTTTTTAGAATTTTTTTGGAAATAGCTATGAAGTTTTGAGTGGATTAAATATAACTTTGGGCTGATTATAAATAATTCTGTTCTTCATTATATATTAAATTTTTTAAAAGCAGAATTTAAAGGGGATTGGGTGGGTGAGATTTAATACTAAGGTTAAAAGTATCTATATACAAAATCATACAGCCATATACATAAAAATGCAAGTTTATACAAAATCTGTATTCATTATACAGATTATGCCATCTAATCAATAGAAATATCCATGTGTTAAACACCCATATACAAAATTTATTTTTTCATTTTAATTGGCTATTTTTTTAACCAATGCAAAAAAATTTCCAGATTAGGAAACGACGATGTTGTAATGACATTAATTTTATAAGAACTCTATAAATTATATTTTCAATTTAAAGAGTCTAAATGAATTTATAAAGTGTTATAATATTAGGGAAATTGTTCGTATATCTGTTAAAAAGCACCAGATTAATGATATTAATTATGGTATTACATTTATTAAATATTTATATGGAGTTTTTATTATTATTAAGTTTGTATACATAATACAAATACTTGAGGAGTTTAGAGGTGTCGGAAAGTAAAAATACATAATTTAGTCATATTTTGATGTTTTAGAATTGAATGATAAAAAAATTAAGAAGCTTAATCGTGAATAAAAATTCTTTCTCAATTGATTTTAAATTTTTTAAATTTAATTTCTTTAATATTTAACTACTTTAATATTAGTATTATTTGCTATGAACAAAAAATGGAAATCCGAATCAAAAATGGTTAACTAGGAGTCATAAATTTTTTCTTAAAACTTCATATCATGCATATTTTTTATCATATAAGCTCATTTAACATCTATAGAGAAAAAAAATTTGTAAAAGACTAAAAATAAATTTAAAATAAATTCGAAACTAAATCGTTAAAATAATTTTTTTTTATATTCCATTTGATAACATTTTTAAGATCTTATATAGCCATGAGCAACGCTTATAGCATATAAAATGGTGTTACAATCTCACATCGAGTATTGTATTTCCAAATTTCGGGGATAATTGGAAGAAAAAAACCGAAAAAAATAGATAAAATCTTAAGCATTACGCAGATTTAAGAAATGATAGACAGCATATTTTTACCTAGTCAATTTTGACCGCAAATTTTTCGGAAACTCAGCAAATTTTCACTGATTTGTTTCATTTTTTAGTAATTAAATATCTCTTTAATATTTTTCAAAGTTACAAATGATAAATATATTAAGTGAATATCATATTAACTCATTAGCTATAATAAAATGCTATTTTCGAAAAGTTATTTTTAGATATTTTAGATATCTTGTGATATATTATAGATTATTTGATAATTATGAGAAGGTTTAAAAGAAATTTTCTATACTTCATAATATTTCTGTTTTTCTGATAGTTAATATGATTTTATTTTAAAATAAACAGGTCCAAAAATTGGTTCTAAATGACATTCATGAAATCATATAATAATTTCAGATAACCTATGTTCCAAACATTTATTAATACGATAACCCCCCCCCCCAAATGAAATAAATAAACTGAACAGTTATAAAACATTACCAATAATATTTTGAAAATAAAATCGATAATCTAACAGGATACTAAGTACTGTAAGAGATAATTGAAATCATTTATTGCACTAAAAAATATTATTAAGGTATTAATATCTTGTGAATAGATTATAATTATACAATAAATTGTGTAGGCATAAACATTACAAAAAGGCTTATGCACATCTTAATGAAACAAAAATATAGGCGAGAATCAAGAGATTTGCTTTAAATTCATGCTAGAAAAACAAAAAATTCTGAGTGTAAGAAATACTTATTAAGTATTACTTATTTTTATTCTTAAATTATGCTAATTTAGTTTTGTGTTTTTTCATTATCGCAAATAACACTTTAAATAAATATATTTAAAAAGCAATATTGGTCCTAATTTAAGTTTTTTCACTCTGGATTGAACAAAAATCAAGATTTTTGTCAATAGTACCTGTTTAAAGCGAATAAATGAGTAATTTTTTAATTAATTTTTTGCTTAATCTTTATAATACTTTGGATTGAGCTAGAGGATTACGAAATAATAGGATTAAAATATAAAATAAAAATAAAATCCAATCGGTTGATTTTTACTACAAATAATTCATACAAAATTTGACGTGAAATTATAATTGAAAAAATTTTATTTTTTTGAATTAAAGCTAAATTTACATGTTTTTGTACTCGAAAAACTATGTATACATGTATCGTGCTTGTAATTATTCTGGTTCTTTTAAAATTACTTGCATGCGTTATCGTGATTGAAATTTCAGTTAAACTTGTATGATTACTTCCACTTGTACTTGTACTTGTTCTTTTTTTGTTCTATTGGTTGTAAATATGCTATATTGTAATTTTACTTGTGCTTTTACGTGTATATTTACTTGGGCTTGGGCTAGGAATCCAAATTCTACTTCAACTTCTACAAGGATTGCGACTTCGTATTCTACTTGGACTTGGACTTGGACTTGGAACTGTATCTAGATTTGAATAAAGATTTTTTTTGACTCTATTTTAATTCTAACATTGATTTAACTTTGTATTTTTTTATTTTATTAAACTAAATTTATTTAAAAAATAATCATTGACCTTATTATAAACATATATTTAACATTTTTTATA
>LSSL01007656.1:0-54590 GCA_001953115.1 Smittium mucronatum | reverse complement strand
TTTTATAACTTTTTGTTAACTTTAAAATAAATTTCTCGTAAAAAATAAAATAAAAAAAATAACCAAAATATTTAAAAAACACTATTTTAATACTTTCGATTTTAAAATTTGGATCCAACTGTTTATAATATACCCCGATAATATTTTTTTAAATTGAATCCACAAAAAAATTTCATAGATTCAATTCCTAAATGGCTTATCTTTACATATATTTTTCCAATTTTTGAATCTAAACAAGCTTCAAAAAGCTGCCCAGCTAAAATAAAAGTATTTTATATTGCATTCAGTTTAACCTCAGTCATTCATCTACTTCAAGCAATACCATCGGGGATCTTTCAGTTGGTAGATTTCTTCCTTTTTCCGTAGGTACGCAGCCGGTAGTCCGGTAGAGGAGCTTATTTTAGTTAGGATAGTAGTTTTTTCTATACATCTTTTTTTTTTCCATGTTTTTTTAGTTTAGTTTTTAATGACTTTTTCTTACAATAAAACTCTGTGATAATAAAATATATAAATGTATGTGGATGTGAGAACCGTGTGGATTTGAGCATTTAGTGGTGGTTTTGATATCTGTGATATTGAGCACAACTATATTTATTGGCTATTTTTTTAATTTTGGTCCCATAATTTGTCAATAATAGGCAAATCATTTCTCAATTTTTTTATTTTAATCCAATTGAGTATGTAGTTTCTAGTTTGGTGCATTTATACGAATGTGCACCAAATTGAGGTTATTGTTTCCCTAAAAATTAAAACAAAAAGTTAGGTCTAGCTAAAGCTAAAAGATTATAAATTTTATCTATAATATTATGCGAGATTTGTCTAAGCCTTTTAACAAACTACTTAAACATGGGTTTATTGGGATAAAAATCCGATATTCATAAATATAAACTGAGTTTAAAAAATATTGTAACACATCTCGAGCATTGATATTTTATTGGTGGATGTTTTAGAGTACTTAATTTTGAAATAAGTAGAATGAAAAATATTGTTAAAGTTTCGACTTAGTCACCTCTTCAAATAAATATTTAGAATAAAACAAGTTCTGGCTAAAAAATTCATACCTTTAAATAAAAGCTCAAACATTGCTAATATAAAAGCTATTTTCATTTTTATAAGAAAGTATTTTTTTCAAAATGTACTAAATCATGTTCAAACAGAAATACTTATTAAACCTATCAATCTTTATACTCCCCCTATTTTTTTCAAAAAAAAAAGCTTACTGAAGGATCAATATTTAATATTCTTAACTAATACTCCCTTAATTTGATTCTATTTTTCTATTTTGGAATATATCAAACATATTACAAAATAGATATAAATTTTTGTTTAAATAGAACTCTTGAATATTATAAAAAAAGTTCGTATATCTAATAGCACCAAATCGATCAGGTCCTTATTTTTTACAAAAAATTTTCATATATCAGCGAAAGAGAAATTATTAATTATGTGATCAAATATTCATTGTTTGATTAATAACTCCTTTCCAAAGAATTTATATCTTAAATCCTGTCTTTTAATCAAAAGTTTACATTTAAACTTAATTTATATACAAGAATAATATCATAAAATGTATTTTGATTTAAATTGATGTGGTAACACTTCATTTAATATTAAAATTTACCTTATATTTTTTAAAAATGGGTTTAATTATATTTATTCCATGCTCACTATTTATCTAAACAACCTCGTATTGATATCCATTTATATAAATACAAGTTTCTTAAGTTTATTGTCTAATAAAAAAAAATTATAGCTTTCTAAAAAAAAAAAACAAGTTGACTCAGGTCTATCAATCCTCTATTTAGATTTATTCTCAGACCAAATTGAAAGACTTATGTTACATAAATTTTTTAGGATGCCTAAATATAATTTACTTAAAACCCAGCCATTTTATTTCAGGTTCCTTTTAAGCTTAATAGAAGCTATTAAACATATATTGATTTTAGATCTGGGAAACAGCTTTTTGAATAAATTAAATTCCATTTATTGCAAATCCAGAAATTCACCAAACTGAAATTTATACTCAATTGGATCACAATAAAAAATTTGAGAAATGATTTTCTATTTATTAAAAATTTTGGGATCAAAGATTAAAAAAATAGCCAATAAGCATAGTCGTGCTCAATATCACATAGAACTCAAAATTACCACCAAATTTTCAAATACACATGGTTCTCACAACCACATACAACATATATATTACATGCAGGATATTAGAACTTTTTTCTTAATTAGATATTTTAATTGAATGAGATAATAAAATTGCAGAATTCGATTAACAAAAAAGTTTACTTCGATCCGATTTTTCATATCATCGAATCTAATCCAGCTGATAAAAGTTGTACTGCTAGCATTAGAGAGCTGCAAACTAAACCGTTTCCAAATCAAATTCAAAAAAAGTACGCATGGTTGTAAAAGAAGTGAAAATGATTTGGGAAAAAGTAAACAAATTATAATAAAAGTAAAAATGATTTGGTAAAAAGTAAAAATGATTTGATAAAAATTAAAAATGATTTGATAAAAAGTAATTTAAATTTTAAAAAAGGTAAATTTGAATCCAAAAAAAGTAAATTTGATTTGGGAAAGTAAAATAATATTATTTTAAGACATAATAAATAGTCATTGTAAATTAAAATTTGAAAATAATTTTAGTTTCCTATTTCAAAAAAACGAGGATATATTAATAATGATTATATCGACAATTTCTAAATGTTTCACAATTAATCAATTTTTTTATTACCCCAAAAAAAAATATCCTGTTTCAGCTTTTAATATTTATTTAAGTTTCATATTAAGTATAGGCTTAGTATCCGTATAATAGGAACAACTGTATATTGAATTTAATTACTAAAACTTGATTCTTAATCGAGAATATTGAAAATTTCATAAAAATTATTTCTCGAAAAATCACATAATTATACAGAAATTTTATTTTATGAAAAAAAAATCGTTGGTTTCTAAAAAGAAACAAAAAATGTGTAAAAAAAAGCAGGTAAAATTTTTTTACAATACAATATTCATCAATTAAACCATTTGATAAGAAAATTAATGGACCTATCGGAAAATAAATAACAATAGCTCAATATGGAGGAATTATAAAACACACCCACAAAGAGAAGCTGTTAGATTATACAATCAGTGGAAAATGGTGAAGATTTTTCTGGGTTAATAATGCCCACAAAATCACTAAATCAACTGCATATAGTTGGGTGAAATTTATGAATTATATTCCTAAAAATAGGGGGGGGGGTAGAGTCGGCGTAAAATTTTTTTTTGATGTTCACTCCGATTATTTGATAAAAAAAATGGAGTAAAATCTACTATATTCTTTAAAGCAATTGTCAGAATTTCTTTTTTTGCTATATAATTTGCTATCATGCCAGAAAACTATTAGTAGACAATTAAATTTCAAAAAGTTTACGGTAAAAGGAACCCATATTGAGCATATACACATGAATTCATTGGAACTAACGCAAAAAAGAAAAGATTACGTAAAAAAATATCTGGATATGGTTAGCATGTGAAAATTTTTCATCTATATAGATGAGAGTAATTTAAATCTTTTTAATAGTAGATCCAGAGGAAGATATAAAAAGAGACAAGTTTTGTTGTCAAACCACCAACAAACAGAGACCCTAAGGTTCAAAGTATAGGTGTACAATCCCAACTTGGGATTCTAAATTTCAAAACAGAAAGAAAAAATTACAAATCTGAGGATTGCAACAGTGGATAGCTGAATTGATCGAGGAAGCGATAAATTTTGGGTTTTCGAAATCCAGCATTGTAATTATTTCGGATAATACCCACTGTAATAATAAAATATCTGAAGTCGTATCTAGATATTCAGGGGTTCAAGTTTTATATCTAAACTCATATTACCCTACGTTAATCCAATAGAAAACGCTTAGAGCGTTATAAAATCCGAGATCAAAAGGAGAAATATCGACGTCCATTTTTAAAAAATGGAAATGCAAATATGGAAAATAAATAAATTAATTGGGTGAATTGGATATTCGAAAGACTATAAACAAATATCATGTCGTTTTTTCGTCTGAAATGTGCTGAAAATTAATAGCTCTTTTGAAATCATTCTTTTCTGATGCTATTGAGCTCAGAGATATGAATGTGGCAATAAAAAAAGTCTTAAAATAAAAAAAATTTAGTCTCCTAAATCAAATTTACCTTTTTTGGATTCAAATCTACATTTTTTGAAATTGATATTTCTTTTTACCAAATTATTTTTACTTTTTTTTACAATCATATGTACTTTTTTTGAATTGATTTGGAAATGTTGTATATACAGGCTAGAATTATTAGTTTTAATCGTTCAAAAAACACATTTTTTTAAAAAAAGAGCCAAAAAAAATTAATCAATTGTGATATTATTCCAATTATAGATCCTAAAACTAAAAAAAAAATTTGAAAATTCAGAATTTTTTTTTGTTTTTTTTTTACAATTAAAAACGATGGATGTTCCTAGATCTTTTAAACGTAGAAAAATATTTTTTTCCAAGGTTGGTAAAGGAAGGATTACAAAAAATTTCACCATGGGTCTTCAATAAATAGAGGTGGCAAAATTCTCTGGGAATCAGGACCGATATTTTTCTACCCTAAATTTAAAATAAAACTTCTCAATACCATAAAGAATCATAAAAATGAAACACACAAAAAAATAATTTCTTTAAGCAAAAAATTAATAGATACTCTAACCTATCCAAAGGCCTCGTTTAAATATTTCCTCCAATCTGGAGTCATAAGCAGATTGAAAAAATTCTGCTTTGGAGGCTCAGACCCTAAAATAGGCCGTTAAGGAGCCTATTTGGACTAAATTACTCCAAAGAGTTTGAATATTCCTTTCAATCTATCTTAGAAATCATCCTTATGTGAAAGTGTGACTATAGAGCTAAAGTGACATACTTTATTTTAGACTACGTAAAAGACTTATATAAACTTAATAAGTAAAAATTTTCCTTTGGAGGATTAAAATTATTTCTGTATCAACTACAAAAGCAAGCAGGAAATTATCATCATCAACATCTCCAAAAATGAGAGATTTTGGAATGCAATACATGATCAAAGTTATTGATCGTAATTTTCATAATTAGAGGTATTTGTGATATCTGCGTTTGGTATAAAAAGGGAACTTTTGAAATCTAAATTTTTCTATAAAGGTTCTCTTGAAAAAAAGGGTTTAAAAATCGAGCTTTCTAGCTTCTTTATTGAAAAAAGTGGGAATATTAACCTTTTTACAAAGGCTTCAAAAAGGCTTGCAGCTAAAGTAAAAAGATTACACATAGGAAATTTTAGTGCTTAGTTTTTTTTAAAAGGGGTAATAAATAATACAATAGAATAAAGAACTGATTTTCTTATTAAATCAATAGAATATGCTGAACGGTTAATTGGGCTCAGGAATGGGACATTCGTAAAAAGACTGTTCCTAAATTTTCTGGAGAAAATAATTTTGCAATTAAATTTTAAGATAAAGATATCAGCAGAAACCTCGAAATTCCATCTAAATTATAAAATTTCAATGCGTTAATATATAAATACCAGGAGCTTTTAAATACAAAAGAGTTGATATCTGGGAGCTGAAAACCCAAAAGAATTTCATCATATGTAGAATATGAGCTGAAAAGTATATCAGTCTCTCCTACGATTTCTATATATGAAATCATGACCCCGATTTAAAAATGAATCATATTTCAATCTAAATATTTCTATTAACACTTGTATTAAAAATTAATTATATTTTGATTTATATGGTAAATTTGATGGGATTCACCTATTACTTAGCTGAAACTAATAGTGATCTAAAAATTATATAATTTATTAATATTTATTAACGAATAAAAAGTCAATAAGAATATTAAAAAATGTCTCCGAAAAACTCTTATTGCTCAAGATCCAAGAACTAAAAATTAAGAAAATCGAAAGATATTCTTATAAAGCTCCTCTTTGAAGATGGGTCAATTAAAAGTGTGTAAATTAGAGGAATTTCCAATGGAGTCACCAGATTTGATCGTGTGACCAAAAAAAAAATTTAAAAATTTAAAAATTCGACGGGAAAAAATAAAAAATTTCGATCCGAATTTCATTTGCGCGAATATAAATATTCAAAATTTGATGGATAGTGAATTTATGAAATCGAATCCCATAGTCCAAACACGATTTTCGATAACTCAAAATATAGGCAATATAATAATTTCAGAACAATGTTATTTAATGACAGGGATATAAAAAATTCTTGAGAAGAGCTTGAGAAATATCTGAACTCTACTCAGCCAGATATTCTGGGGCTCTAGGAAACCTTTTTGAATAAAAAAAATTCTGATGCAGAATAACTGGGTACACAATATAGAGTTAAAAACAGGCTTAGAAAAGGGTGGTGTCGGGATACTACTGGCTACTAGGAATAAATCAGAACTATTAATAAATGAATATAAGGCTTCCCAATTATATGTATATAGGATTATTAGAGGGAAATACTCTAATGGAAGGGTATTTGATATATTTATAATGAAGGTGTACATACCCAGCTTAATAAACCGACGTGTTGGGTCAAAAGATGAGATTTTATGGCTTATGCAAAAAATAAAATTTAAAATTTAAAATTTAAAATAATATTATCCTCGGGGACTTTATTGTGGAATTTCCGAGGGCAAGCCAGTTTATTACTAGGCTTGGTATGGGTTTTCAAAAAGCAAAAATAACGAATTCCCCAGGCTCTAGATATATAAAAGGCGAAATCGGTCGCATGATCGACCATATATTCTACGCAAAACTCAGCAGCAGAGAAAGCTGGTGTACCGCCAGCAAAAATCTCGACATATCTGACCATATTCAGATCACTGCTAAATGGAATTTCAATTCACTCGAAATTTTAGCCATAAAAATAAAAATTGACGCGAATCTAATTCTATTGGCAGTGACCAATTAATCAATAGTAACAGATTTAGCCCATTAAATGGTGCTTATATGTATCTAAATTAGCTTTCTATAGGCTTTATTGATACTGTATGGGTAGAATCAAAGCGTCTTTAAGCTACCACAGCTGCTATCAAGATCTGGTTAAAAACCCTGTCCAAAAAAAACGATTTTTACTATAAAAAATCGTATGAATAAATTTAGAAAGTATCAGCTTGGTAAAATCGATAAAATAAATTACATAATTGCCAAATTGAGCTCAGTTAATGCAATAAAATCTGGTCGTAAAATTTACTACGATCTAAAAATGAAATTAAAATATGAAAAAATAATAAATAATGAATACCGAAATAACTGGAGAGCCATCAAATAATATACTGTAGATATGCCCAGGACCATCTCAGACAGCCTAGTGTACGTTAAAATAAAAACAATATTACCGAAAAAAATAAAATTCTTGAAATTTATATTAATAATTTTGGAAAATTGGCCAATGATACTACTCGGAATAGTTGTAGTACTGATAAGAGATTACTGATATCCACAGATTCTGACTACTTCTAGAGTGCGACTAAATATCAGTAATACTGATATTAATACGGGGCTATCTGATACACCCAATTTAAATTCTTCTGTTGCTGATGGGGTTTTCTAGTGAGGTAAGGAAACACACGGTCTCAGAGAAAGTTCAAAAGTCAAAAATAGCAAAAATTATTTTCAAAATTATAAATTTAACGTACAATTTTGAGGAAATAGCGACTAATATGGATGCTATTATTGCAGTGCTGGTCCCTAAAAAGGTTGAAATGGTGAGCCAAAATAGTATTTAGTATCAAAATTTTTTCTCACTATTCTAGCTATTATCAAAAATAATTTCTACTAATTTAGCTCTTATCGAAAATAATTTGGAATTGTTGTCAAAAATCCAGATTTAGATATTTTGAAGATAAAACTGCCCGAGCAACCACTATATTCATAATTCCTGGAAAAATAAAAATAAAAACACCTACATATGCTACATCGGCTATATAAAAGTCTACGGTAGGGGGCACAAAACCACACTTTTAAACAAACTAAAGGCTATTAAGATAGCAGGGAAGTTACTCAACGCTATATGAGACCTGAAAAAGAGTCAGAAATTAAATTTATAATAGAGAATGATGATTAAAACATACTGAATACATGTGAGGGATACGGCAAGGCTGTTCAGTCTCTCCAATAATTTTCGCTTTTTACATTATCGGCATTTTCAAGGGTATTAAAGATTAATTTGTCCCGTTTTCACCTATAGGATTTTTTTTTTCTCTTTGCAGATAAATCTGTTATAAAAAACGAAAAAATGTCTAAAATGAAATTAACATCAAATAAAATTACTTATTTGCAAAAAATAAAAGAGAGATGTCTTTAAATGCATACAAGTATAGTAAATTAAATTTAACCTTCCCGCAATAGTCTGGGTATATATTTCACTGAGATTTATCCATAAAAATGATGATTATACTTATATGTGCAACTATAAAAATAATCGACATGACGTGAAGAGACCATCTTAAAAAAAATAATTAAACTTTAGATAGGGTTTTTAATCTAATATAGTTCCATGATCCTTACTAGCGGGCTTAATAGATTATTGATTAATTTTGCAAAAATTTTCTCTTAAGCCTATGTTTTTTATCGAAGTTATTAATATGGCTTGCATTAATCTAGAGTCATCATTGTTATCCTTTTAGTTTTAACTCTGGATATATTGCCATATTGGAAAGAGTTCAAGCCAAAATGCGTTTAAATAAGCTGTATTGAAAACCAGGATTGCTACAGAACATTTTTATCACAATTATGCAAATTTTAAAACTTGAACTGACGACCTCATTAATACTTCAAATAAGGCCAGATTTAACACCTAGGTAACCAGATGTATAAGATGGATAAAAAAAATTTCTTTCAAAATTCTTAATTTGAAACTTCAAAACTATACTTACAGGGAAAATAAAAATGACAGATCAAAAATGCATCAATGGGCGGTGAAAATAAATTTGGCTCCGGTTATGTCAGTAAAATGCAAATTTTAAACTTTCGGAGCATCTAAAACTACTAAAATTGAAATTTATAAACATAAAATTCAAGGAAAATTATCATTTTTACAAAATAGATGTGTCTGAAACGATCGAAAAAATCTTTAAAAATTCCACTCTATGGGATAAACAGAGAAATTATGTGATCTTCAATTCAATTCTTCAAATTTTTTCAAAAATCAAAATAAGTTTTGAATTTCAAAGAATTTTTGCTTTGTATATTATGGTAACTCTTCAGAACGGGGTTTAAAAATAAAATAAATTATGTTAAATCTGTTACTTTTTATATTAAACTATTATATTATACAAAAAAAATTTCAATATCCATGTGCGTGGCCAAAAATTTATGAGTCAGAGTCTAGGTGATTGCAAAGCTTCTTCAAATTTATTCCTAAGAAGTATGAAGCATATAGAATTTCTACGGGTAATTGTGCGAATGAATTGAATTATTTTTTAAATTAACTAGATTTTTCTATAATTCTTGTTAAATTGACATTGGATTAAAATTATTTTCAGTAAATAGAAGTCGAATGTATTACAAAAAATAATTTTATTATTATTTTATTACTTGATTTTGATATAAGAATGATAAATCATCATTTAAAAAATGAAAACTATTTAATAATGTTGATAATTGAGCTGTTTTGCATATAAATATCTCAATTTTTTTTTAGTGTGCCGTTAGTTCAATATAAAATAATTATGTTAATTATTGTTTATTAATTATTTAATATAAATCATTTAAAAATATAAAAACTGGATTTTGAGTTTTGAGTTTTGAGTTTTATATTTTTTAAATGAAAATTTTTAATGAAATTTCGTTTTTTCGATTTATTTTTTTGTAAATAATTGAAAAAAAGATCAAAAATTTAAAAATTTGTAAATTTTAAAATTTTAATTATCCAATTAAATTTTTTTTTAATCGAAACAAATATAAAAACAAATCAAAAATATTCCTTAATAAATCAGACTATTTAACATGCGCAATAGTTAAAATAATTTTATATTTATATTTGATTATTGAATAATATGAATTTTTTTTTGAAAGATAAGAGTGTATTCATTACGGTTTTTATGAGGCAAGTGATTTCTGTACAACACTGAAAAAGACTTATTGTGATATATCGTTTCTTTATTATCAATTTAACAATTTTTACAATAAATCATTAGTTGAAATATTTATATCTAAATTTGAAAGCCCCATCAGTTTAATTCTCTAATAAAAATAATTTCTCTATCCAGAATAATAATCAGTAACAACTGGGGTGTTTTAATTCGAATGATATTATTTCTAAGATTCAACAACCGTTCTGTGCAAAAAATAATAATTATGTTTCTATATTTTTGTCACAAGTATATTTTTTTTCAATCATAAAAAATAAAATTTGTCAATAAAGGATCATTAGTGGTTATTAAATTATTTTTTTGTGGTTTCAAAAACTATTAAATATCAAGTTTCTCGGAAATTTCGCCCATAACGTTAGTAATTATATCAAAAAATAATAAATTCCAAGTAATTACCTAATTAATATCTATAAATTTAATTCAATAAAATTTTATAGACATTAAAGCTATATATCATATCATTTTAAATTTTTTTAATTTTTAATAAAAATTATAAAGTGAAAAATTTAAGAGAAATAGTATAAATTATCCCTAATTTGAATATTTAAATTTATATATCAGTTTATTAAGATAATCCTTAAAAATAAATCATTGTATAAATCCATAAGAGAATTTACATAATAACATGAAAATATCAAACTGTTATTATCAGGTTTAATGGAATAAGATTTTATAAAAAAAAGATAAACTCAGTGATATTAGATTATCTTACAATAAAATTCCGTGATATAAAAAAAAATAGTGAAATTAGTATAACTATGAAAGGGAGTGAAGGAAACAAGTTGAAAAGCTGAGCAGTTCCGAAATGGCTAATCGTCCCATTTTGAATCATTTATGATAATCTAGCAACCAATTATGTCTATGAGAGGCTTTCTATATTGGTCTAAATATTTTGTATGTGTACTGAGACTATTAGTTCATATCACAAGCTTTTCTTTTAAGGAATTTGTTTAAGATTGCTTTCATAATTTAATCATATTAAAAAGTTAACTTTAAAATTGAAATAAATGAAAAAATAGCTAAATTTAAATAAAAAAATAGGGTGAAAGAAAAATTTTCAATTTTTTTTCAAAAGATGTTATATTTGCGACTTAATTTTGTAAAATGAAAAAATGATAGTTTTTCTGGGCAAAATATCTTTTTATTACTAAAAGTCACTTTACACAAAAATTTTCAATTTTTTTAAAAATTAAAATAATAAAACAAAGATTTAATTTGATATAACCAAATTTGAATTATTACAAGAATAAAAAAACAAAATATAAAGATTAAATATTCTAAAAAAAATTAAAAAAACGAAATCAAAATTTTATACAGTATAATTTTTATTATCAATGAATAAATAGAAGATTTTAAAACCGAAATTCATTAGGTAAAATCGTACTTATATTAATATTTTACTAGACACAGTGAAAATTGCTCAATATTACACGAAATGTTATATAAAGTAAAAATTACTGGTTGCAACATATACCGCAGTATATCTTGTAAAAATATTTGAAATACGATTCACAGAACCGTAAAACTCAAATTTCTCTTATTTTTTAGTGTTAAATAACAGTAAAAAAAAAAAGAAAAATCTAAATCTTTTAAAAAAAATTAATATAGAATACTCATCTCAAAAGCTCTAACCGCACTTAAATAGCAGGATATTCAGCAAGTCCAAATTATATTAAAATTATATTGACTTCTGAAAACTATTAAAAGCCTTTTTTGAGCTTCTAACGTGCAAATTAATTTAAAATTTAATAATACAAAAGACTATTATCTTTTTATTATTTTGTGTATAAAAAATATCAAAAAAATTTTGCTCAGGTTTTAATAGCAGCGGTTATTAAGGATGAAACAAAAGAGCATGAATGATATTTTGAAACTATTAAAAGGAAATTTTTTGATAAAATCATAAAATATTAGCTGGAATTCTTATGTCAAACATAGATCCGCAAATTTTTAAATCAATTTCAAAGTTTTCAGAATTTTTTTTAAAACAGAATTTCGGTTTCATATCTCAAAAATAATCAGAAAATAAATAAAAAATGACTGAGATAAATCCAAAAATTATATTTCCATTGATAATATAAGACATAAGTTAGCATTAGCCTTAAAAATTTTGAAGTTGTGATAAATTTATTCATTTAAAAATAGTAAATTCTCAATTTTTATTCAGAGTTTGCAGATTTTACTTCAAAAAATCACTTTGAAAATTTGATATTTGGTATTAAGCTATTATTTTTTTTCTATAACCGAAAATGATTGAAAAGATATAAAAGAACGGATAAGGAAAAAATATCTAGATAAAACGAATTATTTTTATATGATTTTATTTTTATACCCAAAGATATGTTAAATTGATCAGAAAAATTTCCTTTTTCACGCAAGTTATAATGGAATACAAAGAGAAATGATTCATGAAAGAATGAAATTTTTCCTATATTTAATGAAAAATGATTGATATATTCATAGATATAATATTTCGGAAGATAATTTTGCCATACTTGAATCGAAACTAATAGAAAATTAATTTAATAAATTAAATTTGAAATTTTTGATATTTACTGGTTTTTAAGAAAATATTCATTTATTTATGAAAATAATGTAATTATATGAATGAATTCTGTATATTGTTTGAGTTGGGATTAGTTTAAAAAAAAAAAGCTTTAATTCATACTAATAAAAGTAGGCATATCAGTTTAACTCTTAAATACAGAAAAGGGTATACTTTATGACAGTAAAAAGCTACTAAAAGACAGTATAAACATAGAATTGATTCGAGAAGAATTATTGACCAATACGGTCAAAAGTAATAATAAATTTTTCAGATTACACGTTTTTATATGGTTTTACTAACAGTTTAGCACTAATTTTTTTTTGAAAAAAAATTAAAGATATTAATTTTAAATTTAAGCAGAGACTTTTGGAAGCGCATATATAGTGGAGTTGATTTCTAAAATTATTAACAGAATTTTAAATAATAAATTAATGTAATTAGAAATTTTATTGTAAATTAATGTGGTCAATATATAAACCAGAAAGATTAGCTAATGATCCGGAGTCTAAACTTTACCCAATTTCGGTGTAAAATTATATGGATATAACGATTTAGCAATTTGTGGTATTTAAGAGATTTTTATTTTTGGTATTTATATTGTAAATTATTTTTGCTTTTTTATTGATATAAAAATTATAATTAGGTTTTAATATGTTTTTAATTACAGTTTCTAGCCAGGAAAATAAAATTAAACAATAAAATATATTTAATATAATTTAGATTTAGTATTTATTACTTTAATTTTTGTATTTGGGCTTTTATATTGATATATATGTAGTTGATATGATCTTCATATATGTATTTATGATTATTCTTTGAGTAATTCTCAAATTATGATATTGCAAGAATGAACTTATAAAAAATATAATGGGTTAAAAAAATTGAAAAAAGAAGAATTAAAACGTAAACACTTAAAGGTAAGTAATGACCACGAAGGCGGGTGATGAATTAATCAAGAATTATGTTGACATATTTTTAAATATAACTAATAAATGTAAGATGAATGATAATAATTGTTAATATGATAATTAGCTTGTTTTATTCATGAATTAGTGAAAAAAAAAGGATTAATAGAGGTTATTTTTTTAGGAGATGAAAAAAAAGAAAAAAAACAGAAAAAATGGGAAAATTAAGCAACTTGGGATCATATTATACTTTTAAAGACAGCTACTTATCATTGAAAGTAATTTGAAATAATCTATAACTGTTATTTTCAGCTTATAAGGAATATATTAATTTTTTGATTATAAAACTAAATTTCAGTCAAAATATAATTATTTTACCTTAGTTTCAATATATCTTTTATATCTTAATAAAATTAAAAATTAAAAAATACAAATTAAAACAAAAATTAAAAACAAAAATTAAAAAAATACAGTGTTTCTAATTTTAAGCGAACTATTATAAATTAAAATAAGAGATTTTTGATGAGACAAAAATAAATGAGTAAAAGGAACCTGGAAAATTTGAACAGCATTATTTCTGGCTCTATATTGGATTTAGTGGAAATTGGTTCCTCCGAAAAAAAAAAAGATCTCGGTAGTAAAAATTATATGAGAATATAGAATAATACAAGATATACATTATATTTTCATTGTAAGATTTAAAGAATAAAAAATAATTTTTTGGTTATTATAGAAAATTTTTTTAGCTCTCCTTTCTTGTAAAAGTTATGTAATCGTAAAAATGAAGGGTTCACCTTTTGCAAATATGCGTTTTTTTTTTCAATCGTAAAAAAGTCGCATAGAAAAAAAGAGGCATTTTGAATAGTTCATTGTTTTCATTTATACAATCTGATCAAAAAGTTAATGATATCACTTTACTATTATTATTTTTTTCCAAAAATTAATAAAAAAAATTCATATCTTGCATAATTTTTTTTACTATTAATGCTTCATAATTATAAAGTATAAACTAACGGATTTTTAATCTCTAATTTTTTTTTGAAATATCTAAATTGATAGGTATGGATAAAAAATGAATGTCGAATGATCACTTTTTTTTTAAGGAGTTTATTTACGATATTCAAATACTAGAGAAAACTAAAAAAAAAATTCAATAAAAGGAAAAAATAATTAATAAATTCTTTTCCACTCCCATCTTTCACTCTAATGGCTCCATACCCACTGGGTATTGGTTCAAGGGTCAAATTATCACTTCATCCTCAATATTGAACCACAATTTACACGATATCCAATATTTAAGGTTAATTTAGACCATTTCTCTTGTAACTATTAATTTTTTTGTTTAATTTTACACTATATTTCAAAATTCGACTTTCAAAACAATTTTTCTTCCAACTCAATTATAAAAATTAATAAATAGTAAGGTGTAAATTTATTAATAGTTTATAAAAAATACCTTAGTTAATTATAATAATTTTTTTAAAAATTCAAGTTTTTATATAAATTAATACCCTGCTTACGTGAAAATACCTGAATATTTTGAAATTTCAACACTCTTAAATATTTTCATGGAACATAGAAATATTATTCATATGCTTGGGTTAGTAAATATTTCGATTTTTTTAGAATATAATAACTTCAAGTATATATTTTTTAATATCTAAGTTAATAATATTTTTACTTATATTAAATGCTTTTTTCTTTTTGTAAAGGGTGTATAGATACGGAATTAATTTAGTATTTAAATTTCTCTAATTATTTTGAGGATTTCTGAAATAATTAGTAATTTTTTAAATTTTTTTACAATCTTGAATAAGATCCAGCTAAAAAATCAACTTTTTGAAATTATTTTATTTTAGAAACTATTTTTATTACATAAATAGTAGAAAAAAATCTTCATATAACTTGTACTAAATCCTATCAATTACCATGTGTATTTAAATTGGTCTTGTATCAGAATTCAGATATTTCTGAGAAAATAATTTAAAAAATTACTTATCTAAAGATACGTAAAAGATCTGCGAATATTCGTGTATCATTTGAAAAGAGTATTTTTAATATTTTGGTGATATTTATATTTAATTTTAAAAATTTATATAGTTGAATAATATGTTAAAGGAATTTTATTTATAATTAATATTAAAGTTGTTAAAATTTTTAATTGAAATTAGCATAAATTAAAAAATTATCTTTAATTATTCTCTAATATGTAAATTGTAGAATTTTTTAAAAACATCCTTTATTAATCGCCCTTCAAGAATTTAATCTAAAATATTATTTATATTTTCTCATTAAAGCAACCATATTCTTTTTTTCCCCATTCCTAATAACTTCATATTCGACTTTTTAAAATTATTTTTTATAATTAAAACTTACCAAAAAAATTCATTTTAGGCTATTTATCTGATATATTATTGTATTATGGATTGATTTAAATAAATATCTCAATATAATTTTTTATCGAAGTCTGTATAAATTTTATTATCTATAAAAAACTTCATGAAGTTTCCTGTTTTAAAAATATTCCTGAAATATTTAAAAAACAAATATTGATGAACTCGTATCATATTTTATATAAGCCAAACTGAAACCGCATGTAGTCATATTTTTGAGCTATTTTAAAAATATTTACTGCAATTTTTGTTTTGAATGCATATTGAGGCGGTATTTTTCGTTCCGCACAAGTTTTTCATAATAATTACAGTTAATTATTTTATATATAATGGATATTAGCACTTTAATCAAATTATTGGCAAAACAATCCATTTTTCATACTGATAATAGTATATTATTTTTAAATTGATAAAAAAAAATTTTTTTTAAATTGATAAAAAAAAAATTTTTTTAAATTGATAAAAAAAAAATTTTTTTAAATTGATAAAAAAAAAATTTTTTTAAAACTATAAAAAAATTACGTATAATTTATCAACAAGTTTGTTTATAAATATGACAAAATTTGTATTTTTTTTATATTTTATTATATATTATTTTATAAATATATTAATGAAGCATTCTAAAATACTTTATAATGTTCCCATTACCTATATTATATATCTCAAGATAGATATAATAATTGAAATAAGATTTTATTAAAACATTTTATCGAAATTTTCAATAAAATAAGATTATTAATGTAATGTATTATGTACTTGTAAACGAAGAGCTAATGATTAAATTTCTAATTGTTAATCATGGCTATGATTATGAAAAGTAGTAAATTTTTTCATTTTTTAAGAAGTTTCTGTAGTTGCTCTCTTTGTTAATTTAATACCTTTAAACTTACAATTACATATTTTGGCGGTAAAAATTTCTAAATAAATTATGAAATATTTAAAATTAATACCGTTTATTTTTTTATTTAAATGATTTTAATAATACTATTAGATAATTAAAATATATTATTTCACTATTATAGTTTATAACAAAGAGTTTTAAATTATCTGATTGCATTTTTAGAAAGAAATAGTGAAATGTAAAAGCATCATCTTAATTTCAATTTTTTCAGAGATTTTTACTACAATTTTTTTTTGAAAATAATATAATATTTCTGAAATAAATAATTCATAATAATCAATATTAATATTTTTTGTTTTTAACAGAAATATTCAGAACTTTATTTTAGAAAAATATTATTATTTTATATATAAAGATTTAAAAACTGAGAAATTATTATATCTTTTTTTCATAATAAATTAAATAATATTTTCCATTCTAAAAACTTCAAAAGAGATTCTATATATTTAAATTTCTAAATAAAGACTTAAAGCTATGGCAAAGGAGAGGCTCTATAAAAATAAGTTAAAAAACTAAAAATTGTGAATTATCGAAATATTATGAAGAATGTTAAAAACTAAGTTTCTGATATTAGCTGAATAAAAAACCTGAAATTATTTCCTTTATTTTAATTTATTGTACCTAATTTGTGATGTATGAGCTGATCGCATAATTTATTGTATCACTATTATTTCAAAATATTTTAATTTTATTTTTTTCAATAATTTAGCTGGATACTCTATTCATAGTGGCAAATTGAGTGGTAAATAATTATTAATTGTAAGAAACTAATTAAATATTCAAAAAAGGTGTGAATGGGGGTAATTTTAATTATCAATCTTTTTTTATTATACCCATGCTTTAAGTCATATTGATTTTTACCAAGAACATGGGTAAGATATATAGTCGAATCAAGAGAGAAAAATATATATCTAAATTATGATGATTATTAACTAGATTTATATGTAAAACTAGATTTTATCCTTTATTATTTCTCAAATTTTTTAAATAGTAAATTGATTCATTTAAGTGATATTTTCTTTCTCCGAATTAAGACCCAATAGATAACATGATTAAAATATTTATAGTGTTTTTTTCCCCAAAATTATCAGTCTACAATAAAGCTTTAGATAATATTATTAATATAATAATGAGTATTTTTTATCACCTATAAGATTTTATTATAGAAAATTAATTTTCCACCTTAATTAAATATTTCAATACTTTTTATCAATTAAAATTTAAAAAATTTATCAAAATCAAACAGTTTGACACCATTTTAGTCGGCTATTGTCTATCTAAGCCATTCTCATATATTAAAGTTATAATTTTGTTTCCTTTATAATTTTAAGAGATGTAAATTTTAGCGAAATTTCATAATAAAAAAGCTATCATCGATTGAAAATGCACATTTAAATTTTTTTATGTAATTTTAATCTTTTTAAAAATATTCTGTTTAAATTAAATACATCAGAAAAAAAGGTATTAGTTGTGAATACAAACAATTTTTTATCTTAAATTTTTATATTTATAATTTGTTTTATCTTTTTTAAATTTTCTAAATAAATTTATTGTTATCAAAATCTCCAATTAAATAATTCAGTTTCTTTTAAAAATTATATGGGGTCTATATGAGAATTAAAAATAGGAGTTTTTTTATCAAAAAATTTTAGATAATTGTTTTTTGGAGCAAATTATTTAGCTTTGTATAATACTTTTAACAAAAATTTATAAAAAGTATTTTGATATTAACTATCCATAATATTATTCATCACCAATTCAATTTTTCAAGAAGTTGAATAAATAGCTAAAATTTTTATAAATAAACAATTTTTCGCAAATTAAGGCCTAATTTTTCATAAAATTTTAGTCTACGTATAAATTAATATTAAATAAAATTTAGATATATGAATTATCTTACCTGCTTAATTAATATTTAGTGAATAACAATAATTTATATTTGATGTATATTTTTATATTTTGTAACATGTAAAAACATATTTGATGATAATTCGTGAGAACTTAAAATTAAATTTTGCTGGCTTTCATACTGGGGTTTTTTGAAATAAAGTAAATAAAATATGATTTTTTTGATGATATTGAAAAAATAAATTATGATAAATAGATATGCGTTTTGAGTTGGGCGGATTTAATATTGAAAAGAAGCTGTTTCAAAATTGTCTTAAATTAAAATTCAGCATGATATTGTATAACATAAACATAGAAATTTTTTATTATAATTTAAAAATATTAATATTTATTGACAGTAGAAAGTGATCAACATTTTTTAAATTCAGTTTAAACTGAATAATTATTTTTTTTTTTGTAATTTTATATTAATTCAGAAGTGGATTAGAATTGAGAATATTTTCTAATTAGAATTGATTAAATATATATATAAGGCTTAATTCGAGAATCTATTAGTATTATAGTAATAGATTAGTATAAAATATTGAGATTTCCAAATAATCAGATGCATTTTTAACATTTTAACAATTGTATACTTAGAAATTAATTGTTTAAATAATAATTAAAAAGAATTTTAATGTTTATAATAGCTTTTTTTGGATATTTAATACTCAATGTGGTTTATATTTTGGATAATAATGGGCTAGTACTATTATTAGAAATAATTAAGCTAGGATACTCGTCATAAATTGATTTTTTAAATATATTGTGTATAATAAGATCAAAATATCAAAATTTTCAACCTAGATAAAAGTTAAAATAAGCGTTTTAATAAATACACATAAGAGGTAAATTTGAAAATCGTTATTTTTAAAAATTTAAAAACTCCATATACCTATTTAAACTTTATTTTTGAGCTGTTTTGAAAAAATAATTTTTACTAGTTTTCCAACATTAAAATTTTCTAAAAATCGAAATAATTATTTGGAAATAATGACTAGAAAAAATCTTTATTTTCAATTGTAAAATCCTATATAAACTTCTAATAATTTAAAATTTATTTATCATCTTATTTAAGTTTTCCAAATTTATTCAAATATATCTATTTATACCATGAATCACAATTGGTGAATATATATCAAGATAAATTTAGACAAATTTCATGTATAAACATCAAAATTGATTAAAATTTATTTTTATTTTTTATGTATCCAATATTATATACTATTTTTTTAAAAAAAAATAATTCGCTATATATATAAAAACAACCCAATATACTTTATTTTGAAATAATGATAAATAGATAAATTAATTTGAAATTATAGTTTTTAAATTAATTTTAAACACGTGATATCAATTTTTTTGATCGATATAAATTTTTTTTTTTTTTTATGGATTAAGTATTATATAAAAATAACTCTAATTAAATTAATATAAATTTTTATAATAAAAATAATTATGGTATATAAATATGTGTTTTAAAATATTTAGAATAAATTTTTTTTTTTTTTAAAGATGTATTAGCTTAAAAAAAGTTTTTAGACAAATTTTTCAAAATATAAATATCGAAAAGCTTTTCTAAGTAGGAAATATATATACTAATAATTAATGATATACTGTTAATAATGTTTTATTTTTTAAAATTTAAAACAAGTTTCTTATTCCCTAAATAAAAAGTATGAATTATTTCTTTTAAGAAGTACGGATTATATTATTAATAGATATATTTATAGTTTTTTAATTTAAAAAAGCATAATATTTTAATTATATCTATACGAGATTAATATAAAAAATGTTATATATAATGAAATAACTCTTCTAATATAATTTAAACCTAAAAACATACAAGGAAATATGCTTAATAAAATATTTGTATAATGAAAATTTACATTCATACAACTTCACTAAGATTTCATAAAATAATCAAGTTATTAAAATTTTAGTCTAAAATTTATATATTATTAAAAAAGAACTATTCACAATAAAATTCTTTCAAATTATCACCTCTCCACTTTAACAACGTATTATTTTAAAGTATATAAAAAAACACCTGTTATAAAATTTATAGTGTGTATTTTTCTGTTCAAATCAGCCTAAGCCACTTGGTTTGTACTAATATATCATACTATATAAGCTCATTGAGTATTACTAAAGTGTTACTAATTTCAGATTCGTAAAATTATTTTTATTAATTAGTCTGGAAAATCACATTGTATTATTTTAGTTTCTATTTGTTATTGAATTATTAATTTTTTTTTTATGGTAATAATTCTGTAAATTGAAACTAATTTATGTATAAAAATCTCAATCTTTAAAGCAAGTCAAATTATGCTTTAAAAAATCGGATAAATTATGACAAAAAAATCCCCCCCCAATTTTTCATAGATTATCGTTTATAAAATAATAAATTATAAAATTTTAATATAACATATAATTTATAGAGAAATCGAAGATTTTTAAAAAAATTATTCTATAGAAAAATGGTTTTTGACATGGATTACAACTATTCTATTATTAATTTATATTTTAAAAAAAATTTACTTTTAGTAAAAGAATAATATTTTTCGGATTAAAAGCTATGAATTAAAAAAATCTTATCTATGAAGGAATTAATAAATTCCCCCTTTATACTTTCTATTTTCCTCTTCCATAATTATTTCTTTATTTTTAATTTTTTAAAAATATGGATTATGAAGCTCGAATTCTCTCTTTAATGGAGTAGATTTTTAATTTTAGAATATATAAAAACCCTCAATTTCACCGAATTTATAGTTGATCTGATAAAATTATACATTTTAAAATACTAGTTTGAAATACTCCGTTTAAATCCGCTTTTGGCACTGGTACTATACAGAACACATCTGATAAGCTCTGAATATTTTTTTTTGCAATTCTCCTAGGTCTCATTCTCAGAAAATTATTCTATATATTTTTTATGAGTTGGGTATCATATTTAAGGCGGTTGTACAATCTCATTTTAGGAATCTCTCTGTTTTTCCATGGGTACCCACCGAAGATTCTCATGATCCTAACAAAGAGAAATGCATTGGTGCTAAGTCTGGTGAAGACAATCTTATGAACAGTTTGACTGCCAATACGCTGCTCATGTTTTTTCCTTTTTACAGCCCGTTACCAAATATCCTGTCCTTTCTTATGGAAAATAAGGAATTCCCTTCTTGAAAATATGCTTCTATACCATTTTTAAAGCTTAAAAATATTGATTAAAGACCTTTTTATCAGAATGAGGCCTATCTAAGGTTCAAAAACTTATATTAATTAAGTTAACATATGTATTATCCGAGTTGAGGGTAATTTTATTGATCTAATTTGGTTCCCAGGTGTACGATACAACACCATTCAGCTCTTGGAATGAGAAAAATAGTTAAAGCTGACCATGAAAAGGCTATGTTGTCGGCTTAGATCCAGCTCATGATGTAGGAAACGTTCCCCTGGAAATTTATTATCGGTATCTCGATATTGACTTAAGGTTCACTTACAAGTATTTTAATTCATGTGGTGCTTTAATGGTGGTAATTACGTTTATGAAATGTACGCTCATAATTTTGAACTCAATAGAATCATCTCCTAGTGGTGTCGTAAACTCGACTCTAGATTCAATCTAGATAAAAAATTGGATCTATGTGAAGTGGTTGATATTTTTAGATTTCAAAAAAAAACAAAAAAACGCTCTTATTACATCTGGTATCTGCACGTCCTTCGACGTCACTGCTTAAAACACCGTCGAAAGATTAATTTAGAGATATTTTATTTTCATCAATTGTTTTAAAATTCTGCTTAATTAATTTTATAACATCAGCAAAAACATATCTATCATCACCCTAAAGGATTCATACCATCGTGACTCTCAAATAAGTTTAGTTTTTAGCCCTAAAGCTCTAGATAAGGTTTATGAGTACATATTATCTTACTTTTCGATATCTGATATTCGCCTACTGTATTATTTTCACACTTGCTATGCAGCCCTGCACAAATACTTCATATAAATCTGCAACTTTGTTAATATTCTGAACTCGTTTAACTTCAATAAGGCTTTTACTTTATTTTTATATCCCCTAAAAACACCCTTTTCCTCGCTTTTAATCCTATATTAATACTTACTAATTTATAATATTTATATTTTTATATAAATAATCTCTAATATTAAAAAAAAACCACGTCTAAAAAAAATAAAAATAAGGGATAAGGATTTTTTATATTAAGAAATTTTTTTATGAAATTGAGTTTTTGAAATAGAATCGCAAAATATGTAATTCTATTTTTATAAAAAAAATATTATTTGATAAAATATTGATCAAGCTAGATTTCAAAATACTTTATGTAGCGCAATATTATATTTGAAAAAAATATAAGCCATAATCACAAAAAATTTTTAAACTATATGTAATCAATAAAAAATTAAGAGAATAATGATTCCATTTTTTGAAAAACAGTTCAAAAGGATTGGAACTTAAAAATGATCTGGTAACAATCATAAAACAATAGAAAGTTTTTTAGAGCTTATAATGCCACAAAAAAATAATTGTAAATATTTTAAATGAAAATAGTAAATTCTTGACTTAGAATAAATAGATATAAAGTATAGTGGAATAGCAGAGAGAAAATAGGAAATAAAAGATAAAAATTTATATCATAAAAGATTTATATAAACCCCTTTGAACTTGACAGAAATTTAAACGGGAATAGAATAACACCAAACCGAACTAAAAAACGAATTTATTAAGATTTATACTCATTTGAGGAATTAATTATCGAAATTAAACTTTAAAAATTAAAAGAAACAACTTTTGATTATAATTATCATATTCTAAAAAAAATAATCTTTTACGCTTTAAAATTTCAAAAAAAATATCAATATCATAAAACCTCACAAAAATAATAAAAATTAGGCTTTTTTTTGAGATATTCCCAAATTATGTTCCTTATGTAAGAGAAAATCTTTGAAGGAAATAATGAGGCTTAGTATAAAACAAAAAATATTTTTAAATCAAGGCCAGGCGAAACCGATAAAATGAAAAATTTATTGAAACTGCACTTTAGAGGAAAATATTTCCATTTAACCACAAAAAATTTGATCGTGTTGGATTTAGAAATCAGACTAGATGAAAATTAAACTCTTTAAAATTCAATATATAACTTTTTTTAAAATAACTGAAAAACTCTTTAACTACATTCTAAAAATTTACTGAAATTAATAGAATTATTATTCAATTTTTCTATTTTAAGAGAAAATAGTGATTAAAAAAATTTCAAGTCCACTTTTGCTTATTAAATTATTAGATTTGGTTTAGAAATTATAAGTGAATTTTTACTTATGAGTATAAGTGTCAGGAAAATGGGTGTTAAATACATTGTCATTGATTTTTTAACAAAAGAACCTTCCGAAATCTTTTATTTTTAACAATTTCCGACCCCTACATCAACTGAAAATAAATTAAAATAACCTAACAGCTTGATTTATTTTTATGAAATTTTTTTTAATAATTTTTTTTTTCTATGATGGAAATAACAAATTTAAATATTTAAGCTATCAGAACAAAGTCTGGTTTATAAATTTTTTAAAAAAAAGAAAGTTCATGAATTTATTTATAAATTTATGTTATTTTTTCAATTAATTTTATCTTTTATATTTATTATATTTGTAAAAAAAAAAATACCTTTTTTAGTGCAAAAAACTTAATATAAGCCTTAATAAATTTTTTAACATATTTTAAGCAAGGTGAGAAATAAATCTTACAAAGTTTATATCACCATTATCAAAAAAAAAAAAAAATTCTATTCAAAAAATCCAGAGAATATATTAGCTTGTGTAAAACTAATTATTAATAGTAAATTTAAAAAATATGTCGTAGTGGATTCTTTCCAATCCAATAGAGACTTTTAATATCCAATCATTTTTTATACAAGCTTTAATTATTTTTTTCACGATGATTAGAAGGGAAATTCCTTAGTTTTTATCACAAAGAAATAACTTTCTTTGTGAATTTTTTATAAGGATGATCTTCTTTATGAGTGATATTTTTATTTCTATTTGCACGACTATTATGTCGTTTACATTTATTTTATATTTTTTTACGTCTTATTAAAAAAAAATCAACCCATATATGATCTTCAAAAAAGTTTTGGAGTTTTACTATTAAAGGTTGAGTTTTCCCATAAAACTGAGAAATGGATATCAAGAATTCTATTAAATATCTCATCTTATAATAATAATTTCATAAGAAAACATCTAAAAAATCTTTTATTGACACAAAATAAAAAACATAGGATAAATATTTCGATAACGTGATAAGAACCCAAACAAAATCCTAGAATAAAAAGTCTAGGTGGAGAAGTGGGAAAATCTCCGAAAAATATAAAACTATTTACTGTTGATTTTCATAATAATGAATAATATTTTTGCCTATAAATTCTGATTTATATGTTAGATATATTTTTGTATTATATTACCAATTTTAAATTTAAAAAAATTATATGTAATTAAAATATCCCAAACGCTTCCATTTTATCAAGAAAATTTAATTTTTTATATTATTGATGTATTTTTTATTTTAAATATATTTCGTAAAAAAATCTTTAAAAGATAAATCTAATTATTATAAACTTCATATGGAAAAATATAAATTTTATCCTTGAATAAATATCTGTATAAGTTTTTAAAATACACAATTAGATACAGGTCCGCGATAAAAATAAGTTTTTACATTTTAAGATATTTTTTATATAGATTAAAAAAAAGCTTGCAGTTTTGTGAATGATATAATTTATATCTTTATATATTTTAAATATGTGTAAATCTGACTATATCTTATAATAGGAATATTTTTTTTAAACTTATGCTGATTATTGATAAAAATTATATCGATTAATTTAATTGAAATATTAATTTAAAGATATTTATTTATCCTATTTATGTTTAAAATGTTAAAATGTTAAAATCTAGGGATTGGGTTTTAATTCACAAATTTCAGAATATATAATTAAAATCAAAAAATTTAAAGAAATAATATATGTATTTTTTAATTTTTTCAATTTTTTTTATAAAATCTAACGTCAAATTTTGATTTCTAAAAATATTTAATATTTCTGGCCATTTCGCTATAAAATAAGAATTTTAAAATTGATGTTTTTATTATTATCATAAAAAATTAAGCAATAATTTATGTAAATTTTTATAGAGATATCATTTATAAACTTAGAAAAATCTATTATATGTTTCAATTTGATTTGATTAAAATAATTATTTATATTGATAATTATTTTTTTATTGATAACAGCCTATCAAAATTTCAAAAAAGGCATATTTGGAATAATGTTACAAAACAATATAATTTTTATAATCAAAGTAACGCTAATCCAGAATATACTAGAATAAAAACAAAATTGAGAATTTTAAACCAATGCTCTAAAGTTATGATGATGTTAGAGCGACAAAGAGAGTTGTGATAAAAAAAATTATAACATTTTTTAATTTTTTTAAATTAGTTTTTAGAATTTTTTTCTAAATTTATATTAAATTTCCCAAAAAAAAAAAAAAAACGATAACGCAATCAAGACTTTTGAATGACATAATAACAAAAACTTGGTTATATTTACAAATAATCATTGTAATAAGGTTTTTGAAAATTTTTCATTAATTGTAAAAAGATGGATTAATTTATATGTAAATTTTTGAAATTGATAAAATATAATTTTCATGATGAAAATTATCATTAAGTGAAATTTGGGTTTTATTTGAAGACGATATTTTTAAATTTAGAAAACATTTTTTATTATAACATTTTTTTTATAAAAAATCTTATTTTTTTGACATAATTAACTGAATATAATAATAACTTTTTTTAAATAAGCCCAAATTTTCCAAAAAAATTCGATTTGATTTTTCAACTTATAGAAGGAAATCCAAATGGCAAAAATTTATCTATGGTTTAAAAGTACAACTTAAAGTATAGTTTTACTTCAAAAGTTTTTCTTAATAATATTATAATTAGTTTTATATCATTACAAGATGATAATACTAGAGGTTTTTGTACATATTGAAAAAATTTAATAAATTAATCTCTTTTTTTTAATTTTTTATAAATTTAGAAAAAAAATTACAAGAATATTTCAGTTAGTTTGATTATGCCTTACAAAGTTCCTATAAAAAAAAACTCTTCTATCAATTAATTAATCGTTATTTCAGAAAAGAATTTCATAAATATTAGCAAAAAATAAAATTTATAAAAATAATCTTCCAGCCCTAAATTTTTTTTCGATTAATCTGGTTTATAATAAAAAATGATTTAGTAGATTAAAATTACCGAGTTTGTTGATTAAAAAAAATAAATATGGATAAATACTGAGATTTTTGTAAAAATAAGATATAATTAAAAACCTTAATATAATCACAAAGTCTATATATTTTACATTTTTAATATTTTTTTAATATAGTTTTTAATGAAATTATCTTACATTAATATTTCTTATTACGAAAAAAAACCTCTTAAATACGACTAGATTTCACTTTTTTGAATATATTGACAATGAAGTAATTAAAGGTTACTCTTTTTCATAATTTATCAAATAAACAATTAATTATTCTTAGTATATTTATTGGTTAAACCTATCAGTGTTTTATGTTTTGGTAAGCTTTTTAAAAATTTTGATCATTTATATTATTGTTTTATTAATATGGAGTTAAATTTAACTAAAATTAAAGCCTATAAGGTCAAGATATTAAAATGTGACCAATAGAGTTTTAAAAATTTGGCGTAGTCGGAAGCGGATTCCCTATACTAGTTAGACTGGTACAGATCCTCGCTTCTAAACTGTTGTTGTACAGCCAAAGGTGAGGCAACGTCGAGTGCACTATTACTAGCATCCTCTTCGCCCTCACCCAGTAGAGACTTTAGGGCAGGTATAACTCCCTTACTCCACCTATCTGCACTTCGCTTATTGATCCCTGCACCGAAAACACTAAGTGTTTGTACAGCCCCCACGGTAGGAATAATATGCGAGAACCTTACCGGGGGGTTGGGACCGGAACTTAACGAAAGTCCCAGCAAAGAATATACAGGCTCTTCCATAACTGGTTCCCCCGCCAAGTCGACCGATGGGTCTAAGTCACCACTCAACTCGAGGGCGTCCATAGAGACGGAAGCCGAAGCCTCACTTTCCCTATCTTCCGCTACCTATCGCCAAGCGTCAACCTCCGGAGCAAATCCATAAGTATAAGCACTGGACCCGACCAACTCATGGTTGCGCGTAACCATGCCCATATCACTATATGAACTATAGCCTTCACTAAACAATAACTAACTAATATAACGGACTTAACGGGTAATAAGCCCAGTCCACGAATAGCTCTAATTAAAACTAAACAACTAATTACCAACTGGTAAAACTAACTACGAACAATATAAAAATATTTTTCTATTCAACGAACGAAATAACCAACTAGAGTATACTAATTAAAACAAAACTAAAAGAGTCTTCAAGTTGCTAAAACTTTCAGACTATAAAAAAGGGCGTAGTTCCACCTAGGACGAAAATGCTCGTCCTACCTCTTTAGGATCAATAATCAGATTAAAAAAATGTATTTTGTAAAAGTTAGTTTTATCATTAGATAAAAATTATTTCTTATTTACCAAAAAAGTTGAAATTGAGGTTTGAAAATCCAGTTACAAGTAACTACAGAAGATATTTATAATCTGTAATTTTTTAAATGCAGGTTATGTATTTTATGTAGATTAAGAAAAATAAATCAAAATATTATGTCTAAAGGAATTTTTTAATCTCAAAAAGAATTGAGAATATTTTTGCATATTTATATAAAAAAATTTTGATCTCAACTAGATTTTAGCTTGATTTATTCTTTTTGGATTTTTTAAATTTTTTAAAAAATGGATTTTTAAGATAATTAACTCCTCTTTCCTCTAAAAAAATAAATAAAACGATTATCAATTTATCTAAGCCAAATTGAATTTTTCATCGGATTTTTTTACAATATCATTCATATTTTTGATCTAAATTTAAACATATGTAAGAGGATTGCTAATATCTTAGACTGAAATAAATCCGTCCTTCACAACTGATTACATGCTACGAAATATATCATCAATCTAAAAATATAATCTCTAATGCTCATAGAGCCTAAATTCGTCAGATACTTGAAAGCTGGAATTAGTCCCTAGCTAAAATTTTTTGCATTTTTCAATTTCTTCCAACTTTTACAACTCCAAGTGTTTTTAGAACTCTTACAGTAGAAATAATTGGTGAGAGTCTTTCGAGGGGGTTTGGACCGGAACTTAAAAAAAGCAAAGTAAAAAAATAAAAGAATATAATATTTGGTTCTCCCGTCAAATTGACCGTTGAGTCTAAGTATTCTCCATGAGCAGAAAATATAATGATGAAGGGCACCAAAGTATCACATCATTATATCTATCTTCAGCTACATCTCTCCAAGAAAATAAATACAGGTAAAGCCTACAAGATTAGGTATCAGAATCAACTGAATAATTTGAAATATCCATGCTCGTTGCAATATTCGAGTAATTTATACATTCATTAAAAAAATAAAAAAATAAAAACTAAAGTATTACGCCAATGGATATGATCCCTGCCCAAAAGTATTAAATATAATAAACAACTGAAAACTAACCTAATTGAAGACAGGAAATTCAAAACATAAAAATGAACAAAAAATTTAATTTTTAAAAAAAAAATACCTAGCCTAACTAATTAGAATAAGACAACTAAAATCTAAGTTTAATATTTCTAAATTTTTAGTCATTAAAAATTTTGAAACTCCACCTAGGAAGAAGATGCAATTCATATTTTTTTAAAGCTAATATGTGAATATATTATATTTATGTTCATGAAGTAATTAAATTAACCAAAATTAGTTACGATGCAATTTTTTGATAATTTTTTGTGTTAATTTATAAACCATTTCAAATAATAGAAATACGAAAATATAATATTAAATACCATAAAGTCTTTTAGGAATTTATTAATAAATTTATTTATATTTTACCATATTCTCTAACAAATATTGAAATTTTGGGAAGTTTCTGGGGTATTTTAGGATTAAGAAAAATTTAATGCAAAAAAATAAGTTCTAGAAACAATAAATTATTTGGATTGATTCAATTTTATAAGATTGATTTAATCCATATCATACCTTAAAGAATTAATTATTATTGAAACATGCATTCTTTGATATTAATAGTATGATTATAATTTGTACTTTACTGAAAATATATATTTACAAAAAAATATTACTGCTTTTATATAATAAGTTAGAGTATAAAAAATTTGATTACTTTAATACAATAAATTAATGTGTAAATAATATTTGTACTTTTTTTATATATATCTATCACGTTTTAAAAATCCAAAAAAAAATTTTTCAATGTAATGTATAAAAATAATTGATAATTTATAATAAAATACAACCTCATAGTTTCTCAATAAATCTTAGTTATTTATTTATTAAATACAATGAATATAATTCTTTTAATAACTCCAAAGTACAATTTATAATTTAATCTGATCTACATAAATATTAATGACATTCATACCTATACCTTAAATCTTTAAATATATGAAAATAAAAAAAAAATTATAAACACAAAGTTAAAAGCAGTATATTATAATTAAATTATTACTTTATTTTCTAAATTTATACTTTTTTTCATAACTCTTTTTTTTTCTGATTGTTGAATGAAAAAATTTATAGCACAGTTTACTTGTAATGATGAAATAGTACCACAAACTAATAATAATTAGTAAATTAAGACTTTACTATGAAACTATTATTGATAATGTTAATCCGTTCTGTATACATAATCGAGCAGTTTTTTTCAAAAAGATGAAAGAAACTGAGTTTTTTGGGAAAAAAACACAGAAACTGAATTTAATTGATTTAATTCTTGATTCCAGCCACATTTTTTATCTTTGAAAAAATCATCATTATTATAATGACCGATTTAAGTTACTAATTCTTAGTAAATAAATCGAACCTATATCAATTTATATTTATTTTCTAAAAATAAAACATAAGAGTTAAATTAAGTAGTTATTAATAAAAAAAATTTTCGATTGAAAAAGCCATCTGAATATATGTCAATATATTCTTAACAATTCTATTCTTTAAATAGACTTTTTTTCCATCATAAAAATAAGGAAATATCTCAATTGATAACTCTTGAACCAATGCCCAGTGGGTACGGAGCCGCTAGAGCAACAGATGGGAGTGGGATGAAATTTATTAATTATTTTTTCCTTTCCTTTTATTTTTATTTAAGTTCTTCTAGTATTGAATATTATAAATATATTCCCTTTAAAAGAAAATAAAATAAAATGAATCTCAATTGATATGTTTGCAAAACCGTATAATTTTCTATTCAATTCTTGTTTTCTCCCCCCCCCCGTATTTTTTACAAAAAATCTATTGAATTTTAGCCCGATTGAAACACGAATTTTTTTTTCGTCTGTTTTCATTGGTTTTTTTATGATAAGAAATCTCACCAAAAATATTGTAACAAACCAATAGATCAATACACGCATTAAATATTTCATTCCTTGAAGAAATCCTCTCATAAGCATAATTGACTTTTATAAAATAGAAAATGCTATAAATAAGGAAGCTTGGCAATTTTGGAATGGCTAAGCTTTTCAACTTATCTTTTTCCCTATCTTTTACATTTTTAACTAGTATATCCTTTTACCTTTTATTATCCAAATTATTCTATTAAAGCTGATACTCTCAATAATTTATGATATTTATCCTATGAATTTAATTTAAGAGCTTATTAATTACCATCCACATATTCTAATTAAAAAAAAAATCAACTATTGTGGGATTTTATACGTATTGTATTGTTTAAACACTGCTAATTGGGATAAATCTGGTGGGTCCAATTATTCAATAACTTTTTTATTTAAACTAGCGTTTTACTGTTTACCACAAAAAAATTTTCAAAATCCATTTTTAGAGAATATCTCTCAAAAATAAATGAAATATTTGAGCATAAAATCAGGGAAACATTTAAATATGTATAGAATAGGATGAATAACCAAGATAAATTAAACTGATTTATCTCGTTACAGATATACCGTTTAAAATAATATAATGTTGAAATAAAATTAATAAATATTTATTTTCAAATTTAATAGTTACATAAAATTTTTTTTTTTAATTTTTAACCAATTAAATGCTAATTTTAGAGATTTTTTTTTAATTAATCTAACTTTGTAAGAAAAATCATATTTTTCTCTAGGTTTATATTAATATTATAAAAAAATTTAAAATTTTTTGAATGAATCAATTAGAAGTCTATTCGGATATTTAATACATCATTTATTGGACATTAAAATTTTTATACCATAGATAAAATTTTGTATTAATAGTAATTCATTAAAATATTAGTATAAATCCATTTAAAAAATTATTAGTAGTTTTTAATTATCAAAAATTTAGACTTTTGTTCTAGGAAATTATTTTTTAGGGGCATTTTAAAACTTTCCCGTTTTGGGAAATTAAGAATAAATGAATGTGATAAATTGGTTTTTACATATTTATGCATTGAAAAAAAATTATAAAAAACTTGAATAAATAGAAATAAATTTATTTGAAATTTGGAATTTATTAATATATAAATCAATGGTGTCTTTAAGACTTTATTTATATTATTGGGAGTAATTTATAAGAATAAATTCTTAGAATTATTATATTCTTAAATATTATTTATCACTATTAATTTAAAAAATTCTCATTATCAACTCGATAATAGGTACAAAATCATAATTTATTTTAATATTTTTTTCACTAAAATTTATTCTTTGGATTATATTTATAAAAAAATTTAAATCCAGATATATTTTTTGTCTTTACTGCAATAATAATAATTGCTAGTATTAAATAGTTTAAAACTACATTTTAAATAGGTCTTATTAATTTTTAAACATGATTTTTTTTATAATCCTTAAAAATATAATTTATGTCAAGTATAATTTTTTTTTATAGTTTCATCAATCATTTTATTTTAAAGGTATGTTTTATGCAATTTATAATATAAATTTGATTTTTTCCTAATTTTAGCCAAGCATGAAATGTAACTTTATGATTTTTCTATATAAAAAAAACAATGAGTAAAATTTTAAGAAAGCTTATTTTCCTAAATTAAATGGTTTATTTATTTTTTTAAACTTATATTTTTTTAAATATTCAAATCAATACTTATAAAAAAAAATAGATGTTATTCATAATGATCATTAAAATATGGAGCTAAAAAAGCTGTAATACTTGTTTACTAATCAAATTTAAAGTTATAATAAATGTATTAAGTATCAAAAGATATTAAGTTTCTGTGAATGATATTTATTTAATTATAATTTTTTAAAAAAAATATTTGATTAAAGGTCAGAGATTTTAACTTTATTTTATTTTAATTAAATAAATAGAAAATAACTCAACAACTAAAAATAAATGATTTAACTTAAAATAAATACATTTTTTTGAAATAAAATCTTAATACAAAAATGCTATTTAGAAATAATTTGAGTTTATTTCTCAATATAACGAAAATTTTTATGGTATCAATAATTTTGATTATAAATATTTATAAAATATACACAAATTTCTAAGAAACGTATAAGATTTAAAAAATGGTTTACAAAGCATCAATTAAGGCAAATCAAATTTTTTTTATAAAACTAGGAAATGAACTTAAATAAGCTTATCTTAAAACGCTAAATACCAATCAATATAAAACTGTAAAAATATAATTAAAAAATATGAATGAATGATTTCGTCAAAACTAATCTACATGATTTATTACCTCACGCATACGAGTTTTGAATCTTTTAGATATCAATAGTTTTAGAAAAAAAATAGCTACACATATTATAAACTTGTTAATAATATACTTTTTAATGCTAAAGATATAAGAGTACTTTATTTTAAGAATAAAAATTAAATAAAGGATTCGCAAATTATAGAAATTCATGAAATTTTTTTGCTCAAAAATCTATACATTAAAAAATTTTAAACTATCTATTTTATTATTTATTTTAAATGAAAATACTTGAGAAAAAATTTTAAAATTTTTTTGAGTGATGGATCCTAAAAATAGATACATTCCCGTGCATAAAAAAGTTATAAAATTGAATTAACACAGGTTTATTGTGTCTGTTGAAGCAGTGTTAAGTTTCTCGTAGATTTTATAAATGAAATATGATTTAATTCTTATCTAATATAAATAGAATTCTGATTCCCAAATATTAGGCCTTGTCATTTTGAATATTTTGGTTATTTTTGATTGCTCCATATTAATTTTTTTTTGTAGTTTTTTTAAACCGGATGCATGCTTTTAATAGTATAATTTATGAAAAAATGTGTGAAATTAATAGGCTTTTAAAAAATATACTATATAGGTAAAAAAAGCAATAAAATCTATATAAGTGGAAATAAAATGAAGAAAAACGAAAAAGAATCATTTAAAAAGTATATAATTTTTTTGGGAGATAATAATTAAATTAAAATATAATTAAAGAATAAATTATATTTATTCTTAGGCAAAGTTATATTAGTAAACTTTAGGAAGTTAATTATAAGATATTATAACTTAATTAATTAACTAGGTTATAATTGAAGACTTCCAATTAAGAAAAATTTATTATATAAGTAAAAAAGAAATTATTATAATTTAGTTCTGAAAACAAATTTTAAATAGAAGTATATATTTATGAAATTTATATTTACATTTGGGTTTATTTATTTTTTAGCTATGTTTACTTCTAAGAGATTTTTATCTTGTGTTTTTTAAACAGATTTTTAGTGGTATAAATCGTGATTAGTTTATGCTTTTATCCAAAAAATTTGTATTTCTAATTTAGTTAAATATTGGAAATTCCAAATAGGGATATATTTATATATATATTTTTTTTGAGGGCTATAAAATAAAAGCAGGTTTCTGAAAGCTATGAATTTCTATAAAAAAGAACTTGATTATTCAATTTTTTTTTTAAAAAAAAATCTTTATCTTTAGATTTTTATGTAAATCTTAATCTCATATTTACTCATATAATCTAGTGATTTAATCTAATAATTTAATATTGTAATTAAAATAAATATAAATATAACAGATCTGTATGTTGTTGAAATTCAAATATGAATAAAATGTAAAATATATATTAAATTATGTTTATGATGGTGAGTAAATTTTGAATTAATTTAATCTATAAGATATTTATATAAAAAATAATTTATAGATTTTATAATTATCGAACAAAAAATAAATAATATAAATGAAATTTTTAAAAATATCAAAAAATGTAGTTTCCTATTTATTTTTGTTTATAGAGTAATAATTTATTTAAAATTTGAAGAGTTTATCAAAACTTATGTCTCAGCCTAGTTGAAATCAGATGGAACTTTTTTTATTTGTTTATATAAGGTTATAATCAAAAATGTACAAATTATAAATACAAGGTACACTATTAAGATATTTTAGAAATATGTGCAAAAAAATAATTTTTATATCATAAATTTATATTTTTTGACCATAAATTATAAGTGGCAATCTATTTTAAAGAGAATCATTATTATAGCTCAATAGTTTCTTCAAAAAGATATTATAAAGCTATGAGTTATCATTTCAATTTCAATTTTTAATTTTTACAAATGTCGATCAATTTTTTGTATATTTTCATATTTTATAAATATAAATCCTAGCATTGAATAGAAAGATATCAGATTTTATCAGGAATCCGTTTTTCATGTATCATTCTTAACCTTTACTATATAAATTTTTTTTATTTCATTTCAAACTAATAATTAAGAGACATAGATTGAGTAATTTTAGAAGCATATTCCTAATTAAAAGAATAATCAATTAAGATTATATGCTAATTTTGAAATTTATTCTCGAAATTTTATATTTGACATTAAAAGTGTTTAGAAATTTAAAAGCGTAAATTTTTGTGTAAAGTCGGTTCACAAAATCGATCAAAATTATTAAAGTAACTTGGAACTAAAGGTAAACTTTCAAGGTCAAAGCATTCGCTTAGTAAAAATAAATTCTAATTTTATGGGACCGAATGAAAATATAGCTAAAATTTTCTATTATTTCATTAGCTGAAAGAATGTAATAATATAAGTAATCAGTTAATAATTAGAGTTTCAATATTTTTTTGTCCATAAACATCAAAAAACATATAAAACCTCATATAACACATATATTAATATTTTATTGGATAAAATTTGAAAATCACAGTTTCTGCTGCAAAAATTGAATTTACATAGGATTTAACTTTTTATAATTGGGATTCATAATTTTTTACTCAAAATTATTAAATTGATGAGATTAATTGGAGATTTATGTTATCTAAATAAAATTTGAGTGCCTTACTGTTAAAAAACCTGAGTAAGGTTTTTTCTTTTAAAATATGCCCAAAAGATCTTGATATACAGTTTATATTGATAAACCGGTTGTATAACATTTCATTTTTATTATTACAGATTATTTTGGAGATTTGTTTTATATCCTAATCTTTTTTTTCACAAGTTTACAGCTCATCATATTATTTCCGAATTCTTATCAAATTTTATCACTAATTTACATAAATTTAAATATTATTGGTATTTTGCAATCAATAACTTATGTTTTATATTATTCTTACTTCTGTAAATTATATATAAAATTTTAAAATTTTATATTAGTCTTACTTCTGCAAATCATAAATAAAATTTTAAATATTTTTATTGGATTTTTTCGAATTATAATATGTTTATTAAGCCTGTCTTAGAAATATTAACACAAAATTTTTAAATTAAATTAAATTTAAACATATTGATAAGTCTTTAAGAATAAAAAAAATTATTAAAAAAATTACATTATATTTTTTATTATGTTATTTTATTAAAAAAAGTAAAATATTATTGATAAAAATTACTCAAGTTTATTTAAGAGACGGGTGTTGGAAAGAATATAATAACTGTTATAAACCTAACTTTATCGCTTGACTCAATAGAAAACCTTTTTATTTCATTTTACTATATTTTTCTATTTCTATAGGTGTTTAGAATCAGATGATTTTTTTTTTATAACTTTTTTCCATCTAATGATTATTCCTTCTGATGGCTTAATTGTATTTTCTAACTCAGCTTCAGATTTTGCCCTATATATTTTCAATAGAAAGAGGCTGTATTTTATCCCATTTTTAAGAAAATTCCCTTTTAATGGCTCTAATTAATCATATAGGATATCTACAGTCAATATACTTGTTAATTTTATACCCTCTGTAATTTTCCCGTTTATAAACTAGAAAATTAGTTAAAAAAACTCTTTGAATTTTCAATAGATAAAACAAACATATATTTTATTCTGATTTAGATGATTTTATAATTTGAATTTCTGTTAATGGAAATATTCTTTTATTCTATATTCATAATTTTTATATTTTAATTAGTGTTAATTAAAAAAAATTTAAAATTGGCTGATAATTGAGGATTCAGGATCCAATTTTTTTTTTTTTAATAAATCTAAAATATTTTCAATATCGGTTGATTTAACTAAGGTATCCTATTTTAATTTGAAATATTGGTTATTTTCTATTTATTATGTGGATAGTTTTTGTGAAAGAACGATTTATCCATTTAACTATTGGTTGATTATTAATAATGAAATCTTCTAGATGTATTTAAAAATAATGGATGAATTCTATGTAGAATCATTCATACATCTGTGTTGGTTACATATTAATTATTTTTGTTATTTTTTAATATAAATATTTTTTATGTAATATAAGAAGTTTTTACGAACAATATCAGACAGGAAACAGATATACTGTTTCAGAGAATTAACCTCCAGGATGATTAGCTATCTAATGATATATTTCGTTATTTTATAAATCAATATAGCATTATTTAATAACATAAATAATTTTGTTTGCTATCACTTAAATCAATTCAGAAATAACCAATAACTGAATGGAAAAATAATTTACATGTTTTTAATTTTAGTATAAAAAGTTATGTTTAATATTTACATTTAGTAATTCATTTAAAACTTGCTCATTTTATTAATTATTAATTTAATAGTTCTATCATGTCGTGGTTTTATTGTGCCAACGCACCTAGTTTTGTAACTAGGATTTTGTGTTTTTTTATTTTTGACAGTTTAGTATTTAGTATTTAGTATTTAGTATTTACATCACATAAATGACAATAAGTTAATTATTATTGTGTAGATTCTTTGTTGGAACATAATTTAATGAGAGGAATTAATTTTTATTTTTTTTATTTCTTGAAATAAATGCTATAAATTAGAGGAAAAGTGGGCAATCTATATATTTAAAGAAATTTAAATCTTTTTTCCTAAATATTGTTTAGGAAGATTCATATTTTAATGATGAAATGCTGGATAATACTCATTGTATTAGTATAAATGTAGTAGATTAAAATTTAAAATATATATATAAAATAGTTTAGGGTAATTATTTAGGCATAAATATATGTCGAGCATAAAATTTATTAAGAAAAATAACTCAGAGAAAAATCAATTAATCGATTATGTCATAATTGAAAATAGTATATACATTATGCCTCTTCGTTGGTTTGAACCAAAAAAATTATGCCCTAAACTAATTTATAATGGAGGAGAACCCAAAAAAAAAATCATGACCCATTTAAACACATTATCCAAATTATTACATATATAACTTCTGAAAATTCTTTTCAAATTTCTGCCAACCTAATCGTCAAAGTCATAATTTTTATATGCTTACTTAAATTAAAAAAAAATTAACTTAAAAAAAAGCATATTAGCACCGAAAAACACTACAATAAACTTTTATCATAAAATGATAGCTTCACTAAAATTGTCACTGGAAAAGATTCGGACATTTATTCTATAACAGAAAAACTTTAATTCAAAATAAAAGCCGCTAAAAATATATATTTACACTTCTATAAGGATTATATCCAAATTATTATTCGCAAAAAGATACTTTCTAAGATAAACCGAACTCAATTTAAATTTAGCCGAAAAATCTGCTAGTCCAAATACCGATTTTACCGCAGATTTAAATCACTTCAGCATATTTTTTAAGAAAATTGAAATTTTAGATTTATTAGATACGATTGTAGTGGTTTGGAATTGTATCTGTTTGGTCGATGATATAACTTTCAATTATTAGCAATTGACAGAATTCAAACAAAATATTATTGCAGTCGATTTGCATTAAAGAAGATACATGCAGATGGCATGAAGTTTCTACCGACTCCACTATATTTTTAAATCACCTCTCAAAAATGCATTACTTCGACAATATGGATGTGAAACTCGATTTCAAACTAGCTCTTAACGATAAATACGAAAAAATTAACGCCACGATCCTACTCTCTCACTTTAATTAAAATTATTCAATATATTCAAACCATTTCATAAAATAACTGCAAATTGAATAAATAAATGCTGCGAAAAAAAAATGATTCCAAAATTTGAAGTTAGCTGATCTAAATTAAATACGAAAAAATCGCAAAATCCGAAAAATGACTCAAATTGCAATTTTTTGAAATGAAATAGAAAAAAAAAGTTAAAAATAAACATTTTTTAGATGTTCAAACCACAATGGAGCTCATGATATTTTATTAATAATTAGAGCTCAAAAAACTTTTCAAGATCTATTTTTTTAGCCTTTTGATGTACAGTCTTTTCATGGCCCTATAGAAGGCGGAATATTTTTCATCACAGCCAGAAAAAACTAAAATTTACAAACCGAAGTTTGGCTATTAAATATAGAAGGATATATATTTCCCAATAAAGAAAAATATTATTTAAAAATGTGCTGGTTAAGCAAAAACTTTTGAAAATGATTCATTTTAGTCGAAACCAACACTAACTCTTCTTTATATATATAGGGAAATAATATAAAATAGATTGAGAGAGAAATATGCTGCGAACTAATCATAATCCCGAAAAAAAGACTAGAAAAAATTAAAATCATTATCTTTTTCTTAAAAGCTATATTACTAAATTGATATTTTACCGATAAAGAAACTCCTAAAACTCTTTTGATTTTAGACTGCCATATAAAAATTTAAAAGACAACAAGCTGACCGATACGCTTTTAACTACTATGAAATCACATATGAATGAAAAATTATGCTTATAATTATCAGCAATAATAAAATCTGCGACATGTTTTTTCTGCTCAATATTGTAACTCTAATCACTTCAATGATTACAAAAGTCACGAATAGTATAAACTACTTATTTAGACTGGCAAAATATTAAAATTGCTGTTATAAACGGTTCAACGACAGAAATTTTGGGCCTGATTACGATTTAAAACTTTAATTTTGATATAATTGAAATTTTGACTTTCTTTCTGCTGATGAATCTCCAGACTTAATATAATATTTTTGGTGAAATTTTTATAGTATTATCTAAAGCTAAATACTATCTTGTTTGGTGATTACAAACCATCAAACGAAAATTACCATCCTAAATCAAAATTATTTCCGCTGGACTTCTTGAAACTGAATATGCTTCCCTTTTTTTTCTTGCGATTGCGATGGACCCGACCCAAAGCCTAACCCTGAAATATAACTTATTCTTTAATATTTAGCTCTATTATTTGACCTAAATATGACTGTGATAAAAAGTGGATTTGCAAATCGATTTCATCTAAAAATTTACCAACTATTTTACGCACAAATTCGAAGATATTATTCAGATTAACACGAGATCTATGTGAAAATCTTTGCTAATTTTACAAATCAGACTACTCAATATATTCAACATTGCCTTATTTACCAAACTCGCATTAGTTCCTAAATTCAATGGAAAAACGTGATTCTAAATAAAGTTCATTCCAATGTAAAAAATAAAAATTAAGTGGGGAATAGCCTTTGATAATAATAAGTTTTATTAAAAAAGATAATTATATTTTTATTCTACACAAAACTTGATGGTGTATAGGCATTATATCAAATAAAACTCCATTCAGAATTTATCGAAGATTGTATCATCCTAACGACAGAATGTTACGATGAATTCCTTTTATCTCCGTTAAGAATGATGAGCCAACCTGCAACCTTAAAGATAAATATCGATTGGAATTTAAGGAAATGTATCGGCAAAGAGTATTTTTTTGGTTTTTTCTGAAAAAATACTATAGTTTTCTAAATAGACTTGAATAACATTCGGTACTATTTAAATTATTTCAAAATCTAGAGAAAAAGGTTTCAAACTCAATTCAAAATTTTTATTTTTTCGGTCTCAAAGATGATATATTATTCATTGAAATAAGAAAATGTGGACAAGAAATAACCTTTTCAAGAATATCTTAAGAAAAAGGTTTTTTTTCCTTATTTAGGATACAAATTTACGCCACTTCCTATGAATTGCTTCTTTTTACAGCTTATTCATCAAAATATTCACTTAATTGCTTTGAATTTTCTACTCTTGTAAATGTATAATTGCTTTGGATGACACATCGACTTTGGAATTTGTCAAAAACGATGATGGAAAGATAATAACAGAAGATATAAACTAAAAATATATATAAGTAAACTAAGCGTAACTTTGATAGATAGGTAATGTATAATTTATTTATCTAAAAATATATAACAAAAGAAAAAAAATTTCAGATAAAGTAGCCAAAAAACTAAAGAAAACTGGAACTATTTATGTGTTTTGCGCTGAAGCAAAACACATACATAAATTTAGAAATATTTTATGCTAGAATAAATGCATTAACATTTAAAGTATGCTAGCAAGGAAAAATCTGCAGAAAAAAGTGATGGGGATGTATTTATAAATAGTAGTTATATTAATGGCTGGAATAATATTCAGGGTTATACTTATCTTTTTTTTTTCTATCATAGTTATATTACTGGATGGATTAATATGAATTTAAAGTCTAGGTAAATCTTCAAAATCATGACAGAATTTTTTTAAAAATGTTAAAATAACAATGATTTAAACTACTTTCCTTGTCTATCCAGATACCTTAAATTCAATTATCATGTATAAAGTCTCTTCGAACTTTTTTAGTAGGTGCTTTACTGCATCAACAATAAATATACTATATTTTTTGACTAAAGATCACTATATCCAAAAGCTACATTCTTCCAAGAGAAATTATTGTGCAGATACAAAAAAACTCTAGCAGTAATTTATGGATTCTATTAATTTAATCGCTGATTAGATTGAAAACGCAAATGTTGAACATATCCCACTAATATTTAATCACTGTACCCAAAAAAGAAAGAAAAGATAGGACGTATCTTGATAGAAAAAAACTTTGAAAATATTTAATTTTGAAATAAAACATTAAAATGAGCTCTATAATAAGCTATTATACTATTACTCGACAATTTTATAATAACAACGACAAAATCGACTCTCAATCTATCTCTATTACGATCGGCTAATGGTGAGCAACTCGAAAGTTAAGAAAAACTCATAATTTAGATATATCATCTGATTATTAAATCAAAACGACTGCCAATTATATCGATCTTGAAAATAACGAACACGAGAGAGAATATAACTAAATTGGTGAAATTAAACTCGAAGGCAAAAGTATCAATATTAAAAACACTCATAATGAATCAGCTGTTTCGATTAAATTCAATAAGACCAAATATATACCGTTTAAAATTAAATTTGGACAAGATAAAAAAAAAGATCAAAAATTCTAGCAAATTTTTTATAATTTAATGGTACTGAGAATTCTACTAAAAATACTACAGTTAAAACTAAATCATAATGCTTAAAAAATTAATTAATTTATAACTGCATCAATCCAGGAAAGTACGATTTTATAATAATATGCTTTTATGAAAGCTGATATTAATCACAATAAAGTTACTCCAATTATTTCAAATTTATGAAATCAAAGGATTGCTAGAAAAAATCAAATTGAACTTTTTTTGACCCAAAATTTCTCGAAACATATTAGGATAATTACAGTATTTCCTATCTGCCAAATAACTGAGAATTGGGCACTAGAAACCATCGGATATTTAAAAAGGATTATTACTTGTGAGAATTTAAAAATTTAGTCAAAAGAATATGTAGGTCTATTTTAAACTATCGAGAAATTCAGCCTTTAAATTCTAGTTATAACAGACATACTGAATAGGTGGAACGATACGGTAGCTTTACCAGCTGAAAATTTATAAACGAAAATTATAGCATTAAAAAATTTTTTTTCTCCATCATGGTTTTCTAATAAAATATTACAGCAAAAATGGACACATCTCTCACTTTAAAAAGAATAAAAATTTATCGAAAAAAATATTTTATCAAGTAGATATTCATTTCTACATATCATCCGAGACAAATTGTATGAAGGAAAGATTCGAAATGACTTGAAATTATTAATTATGGCTTAATTTACTGAAGAAAAATCAAAATTGGATGTAATTTGGAGATAAAAATTATGGCCTACCGAAAAGCAATTCATAAAGTTCTTGAAATTTCTCTCTTTGAAGCTTTACATTGCATAAAATATAGATTGCCAAAAATACATTTAATCCAACCAATTCTAACACAATTAATTACTTAGTTAATGCAAAAATAGCAATAAGTGAAATCGCACTCTATAATAGCTAAAATATCTAATAAAAATGAGATAGCAAAAAAACTACTCAGCGTGGACACAAAGAGAGACACATATCTGTTTCAAAAAAGGAGAGTATTATGATTTATTATAATTCCAAAATTTGAAGGAAAAAATAGTGCTTTTGGGATCAGTATAACACATATAGTATTTTAAATCATAATAAATAAAATAGGTAAAGTTAGCTACCAACCATAGAATATAGATAATCAAGCGTTTTGAATATGAATCTTAGATCACATAAACAGACTGAAGCTACACAGAGCAAGAGATTTATTAATTACATGGGAAAAAATTATATTATTACAAATAGTAACAGCCATTAATCATAATTACACTTTACTTGATGAAAATCTAAGATTATCAGCTAAAATATGATATAAGTTCAATTTTTTTAATAAGTATAAAATTATATATTAAAATTAAGTGAATTTATTGGCTGAAATATCTTTATTTAAATTCATAAATTTCCGATGAATGAATGAATAACTAGATAATTTATATAGATTTAATTTTAGTATAAATACAACAAATTAATATTTTTACTTAGAAATCTCTCTTAAACCTTGGTAATTTTATTAAACTTATTGCTATAAAAAACTATATTATCCCTAAAATGCTTTTCAAAATTATTCCAGATTAAAATTAAGTTTGCTATAAATTCATCCCAAAAGAATAGTTTATATTTACATAGTAACGATTGATCTTTTTTAGACAATTAATTAAGAGTGATTTAAATAATCTTCTTAGCACAAGCTGTTTTATTTTTTCCAATATCCAATTTTATAGGTCAAAATTATCTATTCATACATGTCGTTTGATAATTTTATCTCTTCTCTGTTCATTTTTTTATATTTTATTCTAATTTTTTTTTGAAATCAATATATCATGATAATTTTAATTTTGTATGTACTCATCGAAAATTTTTGAAGGTTATATTGAGAATATTTTTTCCAAACATATTGAATATCAAAAAAATGTTACTGTAAGATTATGTAAAGAGTTTATTAACTTTTCTTTATGCATAATTAACAAAAAATCAATTTTTTCTCCAATTTAATAATGCTAAATTTAACCTGAGCTTTTTTATTGCTCCAAATAAAGTAGTTAACCTTTTTTTTTAAACCAAAGATAGATTATTTTTCAAAGAGAAATAAGTGAGATTTGAACTATAGTTTTTAAAATATATTAGTATTGGAAATTATAAATTTTACTTTATGAGAAAATTTCCTGTTCGTCCAGCATTTTATATTTTTTAATATATTTTTTGTTAGTCATTTTTGTGTTTCTTAATATGCATTCCCTTTTTATTAAAAAGAATGACTATGAATTTAAATTTATAATTTTGTGGTAAAATTTTTTTATCTGTCCAGTTGTTTATTACGAAAAATATTTTTAGAATATTTTTTTCTACGCATCAATTTATGCAGCAGAAGCTAAAGAATAAAATATAAGTGCTCGTTTTAATATCTCTTCTTCAATATTCTTATAATTACTGTCAGTAATTCTTAAGTGTACGATATGATTTTTAATCCTTTATTCGTTTTTTAATTTATAAAATATTTTTTTCAACCACCAATATTAATGACTCTTTTATAAAATTAATAGTAGTAAAGTTAATTGATTACTCAATCTTAGTAATTTTTGGATATTAATTAGGCTGGATTTTTTCCCGTAAATAATAATTAAAGTTCTTGATACTTAATATATTTTATTAATTCTTTGAAAAAAAAATTTCCCAATTAGAAAATTTTTGAGAAAAATGAATAAATATTTCCATTTGAGTTTTATGAGTTTTTTCTTAGTCTAATAAAAGCATATATTAGTTTGAAATTTCCTATATAATTTCATTTTTTCCAATAAGAAGTTAGCAGATTTATTATTGTAAAAAAAACTTCTATTTTATGAATATAGATTTCTTTTCATTTATTAATTTTCCAACAGATTTATCTAGCTTATTTTTGATAATTTCATTGTATATATTCTTATCTTTATTAAATATAGTTATTTACCTGTAATCTATTAAACTTGTTTGATAAAATTTTTTGGTATTAAGGATGTAATCGATACTAATATTCTTTTTTTCATTTTAATCATATTATATTATTACTATAAATGGTTTATAAATGCTATTCAATTTTTTATAACATTTTTTTAAAAAATAATATGAAAAAAAATCTGGTCCTGGAGAATTAACATTGTGTGAACTATAATTTGAAATCTCTATTTCACTAATTAATATTCTTATATAATTTTAAAGAAAAAAATTTATTTAGCCTTTTTTTATTGAATTTTGTTAGAATAATTTGTTTAGGAACAATTTGGACCCTTATAAAAGAGGTTAGATCAAAATCTGTAACACTTTTCAAAATTTTCTAAAAACTATTACTAATTCACCATTTATCAAATGAAAGTAGCCTATTTTTTTTATCCTTTCTTTCTTTTTTAATAATTATGTGAAAGAATTTTATAACCTTCAAATATATTTGCCCAATCATTCTGAGAGCTGATAATTATCCCATACAGTTGTTATTTTGTTATCATTATTTATATCATTTTCATTGGTTAATATTTTTTGTTTTAAAGATTAATTTCAGCAGGGCTAACATTTACCTTTTTTATTGTCGTGCTAGTTGTATTATATATTAATTTTAATGAATCGATTTCAGTTTTCCCAAAATTTAATTAGCCAAATTCAATTAAAATTCCTTTACTTTTGTTTTTTACTAAAGCTCATTCGCCTATTTTATGTAAATTCGATTTTTTTATATTTTCATACCTCATAGAAAAGTTTTGGTTTTGATGTAAGAGTGAATTTGCCTTTAATTATCTTTTTAAACTACTCTATTACTTTAACAGGTATATTTTGTGGAGGAAAATATTTATGATCCTAAAAATCTTGGATAACTTCATTGGATATAAAAATATTTTCTATTTTGGATTTTTCTCCTGAATATTTTTTCGAGATATATATCATGAAATTTCTTTTTAAATAGCTTGATTATTTAAAAAAAAAACAAATTTATTAGTTCCTCAATGTTTTCCCATTCCTTTTTATTTGCTATTCTAACAGGTATACTAAAATTTATTTCATCCTAGACCATATATATCATCATTAATTATAATTTCATCATCTCTAATTTTTATATTAGTATTTACTCTGATGTGAAATAAATATTATTTTTTTTCTCTTTAATTTTTCAGGAGATATAGATTCATTATTCATTATTTATAATTTCTGTTCCATAATTTTTATGTTGATTATACTATAAAAATAATTTTATCCTTCAAAAAATTATATATTCGCTTTATTAATAGTTTTAGCAGCGAATTTCGATCTGGATGCTTTTTCGTCCTAAAGTTTGTCCAGAAAGGCTCATCTAAGTTTTTGATATTTTTTTCTTGTAATCAGATTACTATCGACTTTACAATCTTTTTCAGTAATGTAAATAGTCAGTTTTTTTGGTTTGCTATTACATTCGCTTTGAAAGCTTTTTTTAGTTCTACTTTCTATTTTAGTTTTTTTTCTATTTTTTTATGTTTTTATTCCAAAGATACAACAATGAAAATTTCAAATAAGGACCATTTATACTTCAATAAAGATAGATTCTACCAATTTAATGCTATTTTTATCTGATTTTATTTTTCTTTAGATTTTTTAACAGTCACATCATTCACTGCTGCTTCGGAATTTTATTTATTTTTACTGAATCTATTGATTTATTTCTGTTGGATAAGTTTTTTATCTTAATTTTTTTGCAAATTCTTAATATTTAGATTTATTTGTGTAGGTTCTATTAAAGTTGCTATAATTACTTCAAATTTTGATTAAATTTTTAGGATCTAGTTTAAGTACATGCCTCTTTTTGATATTTTAGTATCTTATGGATCTGCATATTTAAATTTGACAGACATGTTTTTCTAATAGATTTTAGATCAAATTTCTGATTATAGTTTTTTTTAATTGATCGTTTTTAAGTTCTAGTAAAATTTCTATGCTTAATTATCAATGCTTTATATTTTTGTATAAAAAATATTTTATCATTATTTTTAACACTGTCCAAGTTTTAATTAAAATTGATACTATTTTTTACCCCTATTCTATTATTCTTTGGGATTTCTTTCTTTAATTAATATTTCTTTAATTTTTTTAAGGATAATCCTTTTTCTTTTTGAAATTTTTTTCAATTATCCGCATTTTTATTTTTGGATGAGATTTTTTTACACTATGTGCATATTGTTAGGGATCTTTTACACAAATTTCATACTTTTACTAACAATATTCACAATTTTTTTAGAATTTTATTTTAATTTTTAATTTTTAATTTTTAGTATTATCTTATTGCTTTTTGATGAAAAAGTATGATTTTTTTTGTATAATAAAGCAATAATATTCATTTTTTCACCTATCTTTGAAAGTTCCTTGTAAGCTTCATTATATACTTCTCAAACACTTAAGACCCTATATGATGGCATTATGATATTTTTATATTTATCAGAATACTCGGAAGTCTCTAAGAGAAAGAGTATTTTTCGAGTTAGGCTATTTCGATATTTTTACATTATGTAGATAATTATGTTTAATTTATTTCAAAATATTATTTTACAATGGCTGGAGGTTTCTTAACATTTTTGAGATTTTTCAAATTGAGAAAATATTTTTTCGAAAAACCCTTCTGAAATTTATTAGAGAATAAAAATGGATCATCTAGTTTAAGTTTTATTATCAAAAAATAAATTTACTTTTTTAGGAACTTTTCGTTTAATCATTTTGAATAAAGAACTATTTTGATCTTATTTTCAATTTTTTTATCTTTATCAGGTGGTTTAATTTTTTAACTTCAAATGTTAGTCCAACTTGGAGTTTGATTATTTTGGAAATTTATCAAGGAGTATAAGTTTTTCACATAAGTTTTTTAAGGAAGCATACTGCAAATTTTATTTTGAAAAATTTTTTTTCTTTATAAAAGATAAAGAGAGCCACTTTTATGTTTATATTATTTTTAAATCATTTAATTATACATCTTTTACTTATTTATCACAAAACAATTTTTTGAATTAATAAAAAAAATCTAAATAAAGGATAACTTTAGATTTATTTAGAAATCATTAAAAAAATTTTTTATTAACCTCATTAATTTTTATATAAATAATCCATAGGCCCCCAGTGAAATAATTTTTTTAGCTACACCTAATTATTTTTTATCAAATAATAGAAAGTTATTAATTTAGGATTATTATTACAAATTATAATTATAATTCATTAATCGATGGATAAAATGATCGATTATTTTATTACTATAATATATCCTTTTTTTTGAGAAAAAATCGTTATATTGATAAATTGGAGTTATTTTAAAAAATAAGAATTGTTTGTACATAAATAGGATTTATAGAAAAAACGCTTTTTTATCAAAATGGATTTTTTTTTTAATCGATTATAAATTTGATTTAAATTTTTTATTTATCAACTTTATTCTTATCATCAATTCTTCATTAAAAATATTTTTATAATAATTTAGATTTATTCTATAACGACAAAAATGTGTTGGCTAAAAGTTTTTTAAATATATAATAAAAAAATATATTTTGAATAATGCGAAATAAATTATATATGTGCATATGTATACATTAATTTTTTTCAATACATTTAGCAAATCTAATTTTTTTTGAATTAAAATATTATGAATTTAAATAGATGAAATTTGCAATAAGAGGTTTATTTTTTAAAAAACGTTTTTTTGACTAATTAAAAAAAAAATTTGAAATTATATATATATTATTAAATGCATAATATCAATAATGTTAAGCAAAAATGATACAAATCACTTTTAACGCGAAATTTTTTTTATTTCAAATACATACATTATATAAAAAAATCGAGAAAATTAAAAAATTGGTGATATAATTGGAATAAATGCAAAAAAGGTCAAAATAACGCTATTTTTAAATAATAAATCGAATTTTATGATATAATGAGCTTATATTAGTTTATAAGAATCTTGTATATTTTTTTATTATATTTTGTTATAATTCAGTTTGATCAATTAAATAACATTATTTATATAATAATAAGATTGTATTTAAATCGAATTGGTACTTATTATCGATTTTTTTTTATAAAATTAGTAGTTTTTTTTCACAAATTTTAAAAAAGAATGAGTAATCTTTTATAATTTTTAAAACTATATTTATTGACTTTTTTAAAGAAGAAAACCATTTTAAAAATGTCTAATTCTAACTTTCAATGGCTTTTTTTAAGAGTAGAGGGTATAGATGAGATTTTTAGAGAAAATTCAATATTCTAAAGTACTTTCGAAATCAATAAGACATATGTGGGTTATTACTTTCACCAATTGTCTTAATATTGGCTAAAGAAATTGACAAATTTCAACATATTTTCTTTTTACAGACTTTTTTCGTTATTAAATACGTACTTGTCAAGTATGAGAAGAAATATGGAAGAAAATTAAATTTATCAATAAAGTATTTTCTGTAATTTTTTTTGACATAACTTAAATTTTATACAGCTTTTTTATCGATAGGACTATTCTTTGATACAAATTATGATTCATCACAATGACTGGTTTCAAGGATAACTAACGCAATAAAAGACAATTTAAAAAAAGAATTTATTGTTCATCAAAAAAAAAAAACAGCCAGACATCTCAAGGACTATCTTTTTTGCATTATTCAAACGTGTTCTAATTATATACAATTATATACAAGATTTTTCAAGGTTTGTAACGGTTTTTAGGGACGCAAGGTTTTATACTCGTATAAACACAAGAGATATTGTGTTAAAAGAGAATTAGCACATATCTCAGATGGAAGGGTTACAATGATTAGCGATATATAATATGGATCCATTAATGATTTCAACATATTTTTGAACCAATTAGATGGTTAAAAAAAATATTTATTGAAATCTTCAGAAGAGAATAAAATAGATGACCCTCAATATTTGTCGATAGAGCTGATTTGGGTTAAATTGGGATTTAACGGTATATACCTGAATTTTTTTTATAAAGAATTCAAATTTAAACCAGCATGATTATAATTATAACTCAAGATTATTTTCGGTAAGAACTAAATGTTAAAATTATTATGGGAGGTTAAAACAGCTCTGAGGGGCTGCTAGACTAAAAATAAGATCATGTTTAGACTACTATCAAAACATACACGATATATATATGTATGTTTAAGCAATTAAAATATCATATTGCAAATATTAACAAGATCTAAAATCAATATTAATATTTTTTTTTTGTTTTTGGAATCAGTCTTATTTTCATATAAATTACAATTTTTTTTCTTTTATAATTCTATTAAAAATAAAAAAAGGGTTTTTTAAACAAATTAATTTTATATTTGTGATTAAACTATATAAATAAACCTATATCGTTTTTTATATGGACCTTTTTATAAATTTATAATTTGGTATGTTATAAAAGTTTTTTTAAAAAAAAAATTATCGGCATTTATAAATAGTTGCTAAGATTTTGATTGAAAAAATTAACTATTATTTTATTTAAAAAAAATACGATTTTTTTCTAGGATTAGAAAAACAGCTAATTAATTATTGGATAAAATAAATGTTTTTGTCTACAAAAAAATCCTAAAAAGTATAAATTTATTTTGAAACAAAACTTAACAATTTAAATCATGCTATAAACATATTTAATATATTGAAGGCTTGTGTATCACTTATTTAATGAATCTTGAAAATCAAATAGAAAAATTCGTTTAAAAAAACTTAATTAATATCATAAAATTTGAGACATAAATTTCAAATCACAGTCTAAATGATAGAGAATAGATTTAAATTTAAAATAGCAACGACTATATTAATATATTTTGAAAAAATGCCCAGTGGGTACGGAGCAGCTAGAGCGACAGATATGAGTGGGATGAAATTTGAATTCTTTTCCTTTTATTGTATTTTTTTATTATTTTTGTCTAGTTTTTGAATGTTATAAATAAATTCACTTTTAAAAATATATATATATATTAATACAAGAATATAATGGCATTTTACTTCATATTCCAAAAAAATTATTTGTGTTATACTTTTTAGTTTGATTTACCTCGGATTATATTTATATCTAAAAATAAAAATAAACTAGAAAATTTTAAAATCCGTATTCCTAAAATATAATTATATAAAAATATAGTTAGTTCAATTTGTTAAAATCATCACCAATTTTCATATTAAATAAATTATAGTTAATTAAATGAATAGAGGAGAAGAAAATTAAACTAATTAGTTTATTGGTATATTTAAAGGGCTTAAATATAATTAATAATCGAATATATTGAAGTGAAAAGTAATCCGGAGTAAAATATATACATTTATTTTTTTTTTTGATTTTTATTGTAGAAAAAATTGGCTTTATAAGAGATAAAAAGATAGCTGGGTATTTTATTTGAAGTTTAGATGTAGTTTAACACTATATTAAGTGAAAATTGAGAAAAAATAGCTAATTTAGACATAATATATAGTATTAAATGGTCAAATGAATATAGTTTTGGTTTTATATAGCCATGTGTTTGATTCATATATTTATTTTGGTTTAAAATGATGGATGTATATAACTGAATTATATTCGAAAATATAGTAAATATATATAGCGTGTTATTGTAAAATGTTCAAATATAATGAATTTAAAGAATTTTTTTTTAAAAAAAATCTATGTCGATATTGATTTATTTATAGAAAGGATGAATAGTTTAATTTATAAATTTGATAATGGCAATAGAGAATTATTAGATAGATTTCTTTTTGTTAGACGAAATTTGCGTGTTAGATATTACACGATATCGTTATTTAAACTACCAAATGATATTTGAAGCAAATTCTATAGAAATTTTATTTTGATGAATTTTATTCAAATTAGAAAAAAAGTTGAAATTTAAAATAACAATTTCATTTTAGTTTAAAGATTATTTATAACGAAATTTTTTAATTTTTAGAAAAACGCTTTATTTTGACCTTTTTTGAATTATTCCAATTTAATCACCAATTTTTTAGATGTGTCAATTTGTCGATATAATGCGTGTATTTTGAAATAAAAAAATCTTCTCGTTAAAAGCGATTTGTATCATTTTGTCTTGATATTATAGATATTATGCATTTAAAAAATACAAATTTATAAAATTTGATATTTTGGTTTTAATTCATCAAAAGAATGTGTTTAAAAATTTAACCACTTATTGCATCGGTCGTCTAATATATATTATTAAATACACCCAATTAAAAATTTTCAATACTAATTACGTAGAGCTCAGAATATTAATAAAGTAATAAATGAAATATTGAAGCAAATATAATTTTTGATAATGAACAAAATGAAATTGATTTTTATTTTGACTTACTTTCCAGTTATTCTATAAAGACCTTTACCAAATTTTATTTAATTTATTTGATATATTATTTGAGATACTAAATCATTATCCTAAAATAATTAAAAGTAAAGAGAAAAAAGACTCAAGCTATCTTTTAAAGATCAACTGCTACTTAATCCTTCTTTTTAAAATATTTTTTTTACTAATTCCACTGATGAACTAACATAAAATATGAAATCTTTCATAACACAAACACTTTTAATAACAATTACCGATTTGATCAATGAAACTCCTAAAAAAGAGCTAAAATTTATGGAAAAAAATATAACAGGAATCTTTAGAATAAAATCTTTTTATATTACCATGAAAAAAAAATTGAAATAGATGCGTGGTTAAATTAGTGCTCTAGATTAGCTTCGGATTTTATAAATTTTAAAGTTTTATTCACTGGAAAGAATAATTACAATGCATAAAAAGATAATTTTCCCATCTTTCATATGGAATTGAAATTATATTGATGTTAATAAAATACATCTCGAAAATTATTTTAGCATATTTTAAATCAGTTTTAATTTACTTAAAAAGTATCTTCTAAAAGCTCAAAGTAAAATAATTTAAATTTTAAATGATACGGTCTATAATAGCAGGCTTAGGATATATCGGAAAGGATATATATAATTAAATTTTAACCTTAAAATGCTTTAACCTTAGATAGATCTAATTTCTCAAAAATAAAATCTTTTGTTATGATAAATTGCGAGAATTATCAATACAGTTTAAATAAGTTCTGAAGAACTGATAGACTTGAAATACGAAAAAATAAAAAAATTTATGATGATATACACGATTTTTGAATTTTTATAACTAATTTTCTCATAAATTTACACTATAGGGAAGAATTTCGAACACATAAATCACTGGGTTAAAAATTGAATCTATTAAATTTAGATTTTAGTCATAAATATTTTTAAAATAAATAAATAATATAATCCCTAATCAGATATTTGATAACTGAAAAAGAAATCCTATTAAATATATGTGAAAATTTTATCAATATTTATATAAAAAAATCGTTTAAAAAAATTTAAAAAAAAAGTCTCAGTAATTTTTTATTGTCTGAAGTGGATTCTATTTATCAGTTAGACTAGTATAAATCTTCGCTTCCAAACTTTTTTTTGCAGTCAAAGGTGAGGCAACGCTAAGCTTACCATTGCTAAAACACTCATTTCCCTCGCCCAGCAGATACTTTATGGTAAGTATTAATACTTTATTCTGCCTATCTACAGATTTCCCATTTTCCCTGTACCGTTATCACCAAGTTTTAGTTAAAGCACCAATATTAGGAATAATAAGCGAGAACCTTATCACGGATTTGGGACAGAAAAAATGCGAAGTTACCAGTAAAGAGGGTAAAATATCCTCCATTACCGGTCCTTAAGCCAAAATAACCGATGGGCATAAGTCATAGCCTATTGCAGGAACTTCATAAAGATGAATGTTAATGTATCACTATATTTATCATCTGCCACCTCTCGCCAAGCTTCAACCTCTGGGGCAAATCCATAAAAATAAGCACAGGCTTGAACATCTCATAGTTGCACATAACAATTTCCATAACACTATACAAGCTATTTTAAATACTAAATGAAACCATTTACTAACTAATAAAACGGAGTAGCACGTAATGATAATAGTAAACGACGTGAAAAAAATAATAACTAAAAAAATTGATCTGACTGAAAACTGGTAAAGCTACTATTAATAATATATAATTAATTATTTTCAAAATCAATAAAAAAAGCTAAAATAACTATAACACTAAACTAGAAAGTGAATATAATATTCTTCAGA